>BLBF01000026.1:27117349-27129895 GCA_015471245.1 Laticauda colubrina
TCCTCCTCCTCCTCCTCCTCCTCCTCCTCCTCCTCCTCCTCCTCCTCTTCCTCTTCCTCCTCCTCCTTCTCCTCCTCTTTATAGAATATTCCTGCTAGTTCAGTGTCTGTTTTCCGGATCATTGAATGCCACTTTGCATGGTCAGCTGTATCTACAGGGCACACTGCTTGCATATCTTTGTTGTCTTGCCATTTCTGTTTTGGATGCCCAAGAGGTCACCAGCCATTGACTTCTAGTTGTACTTCTAGTTATACTTCTAGTATAAACTACAGATAATTGCTGCAGGTAGTAATTTAGATGTACTGTATATTAGTGTTCACATTTTTCTACATATCACAAAATGAATTTTGAAAGTCTGAACACATGAAAATATGATTCAAAGTAATGTATGTTTCTAAATATATACTTTGAGGAAAATTATATTTGGAAATACATAATCTGAAGCAATGCAATGTTAACACACATTTTAAAGGACAACACAATGTTAACACATATGTAATGCAAAAGATGTGTGTATGCTGTACATATGTATATATTTCAGAAGTAACTATATACACTATCATTTGTATAAAGACTGCAATGTATATAGTATGCACCTATTTATATAGGTGCACCTATTTATATAACTATATCCATTGTCACATGGAAGAAAGACACCTATCAAAAAAAAAGAGAAAAGAAATCAACTGAAAATACCATGATTCTCTCAACCATAGCTGTCATTTAGAACAGAGAGTAAAGAAAATATGCAGAACAATGAGATAACGTTTGGAAAGTAGTAGAAGATACTTCCCTAATTCACTGAACTGTATAAAAAGGAAGAAAGAAATAGCAGACTCATGCAGTCAAACTTCTATTATTAGAGCCAATCTTAATAAAAGTAGTTTTAGTTGATTTCCCAGTCTGGTTTATCTAGTGGAGTTTTCCCCACTTACCATTGTTAAAAGATGGAAAATGTAAAACAAGAAGGCAAGATACTATAGAATGAATAGTCCCTGGTGTCACAACAACAGACAAAGAGAGCAAGCAACAAATGGAATTATTTTTGTAGCTGAGCCATGAAGCCATAGCTGGGAGCTAATTTTATCAGGAGCCAACCAAAATAACACAAAAGAGTGTGCAGTTTCTGAGTTTCCTGGAACACTTCATAAAACCAAATCTTTTTTAAAAAGACCAAAATAAAATTAGGGGATATGGAAAAGAATTCCAAGCAGGAGGAAAGATAAGGCTCATTGTAGTCTTCATTCAAAGTTACTCATAGAAGGAAGCTCTTGACTGGATACAGGGTTAGTGTTTGATGTTGTTTGGGTTAGATTATACCCAATCATCACAGATAATGAAAAAGATTACCCTCACCTCAAACCATGAAATCTCAAAAGATTCGAAGGCACATAGGTGCCTTAATGTAGCAGACAGAGGAAATAAAACAACAGCATAGTCTTTGTATCACCAATGCTTTGGGAGTACTTTTTCTATTACATCCATAGATGTCTCTATTTCAGTAACTCTCTTGTGTTTGATTATAGTCTTCAGAAGTCTTTTTCCATTCCAATGAACTCCCAGCTTACTATATGGTCAATAACTCAGGTGTCCTCTGAGGAATGAAAAGCACTGCATTAAGAGATAGGTAGGCATAGCAATAGTTTATTTACTGTCAAAGGCATCTCTGAATTTCACGGGGCACCAATATTCTGATGCAACTTCAACTATCAGCCTCCAGGGTGTGTGTGTGTGTCGAGATTTTTCTAGCAGGAATTAAGTTCTAGCAGGAACTAAGCTATGCAGTTTGCTTAAACATCAGCAAAAACTGATCCAAAGAAATCTATGCAAAGACCTCTACCTTCGTTAATTTTCTATCCTTTGGCATGGAGCCATTTTATATTCTTTCATCTTCTCTCACTCTCAGGACAAACACTGAAAAACGGTATTAGGAAGCAAATGTTTCGGCTTCTGATTCACCAAGAAGTGCGTTATCCATTCAAACAGGTGTACGTTTAGGATTATAATCCAATTTTGGAATGATCTTTTACTTTCTCAAAAGCCTATAATGACATTTCAGACTTTATTCAACACATCTGGAGGCAGATTATATAAAGCACACCTTTTTTTGGAGGGGGGGGGACTGAATAAAGCAACACAGTTCTGAAATCACAGGATTAAGTCACCAGCTCTCTAGAATACAATATTTGAACTTAAGGTTTTATTGTATAGTTTTCAAAGGTACTAGCTGAAGGATAAGTGCAAAGCACAGTATTATTAAGATATTAAGGTTAAATGTTTTCATTCAGCTTGTAATAGCATCCCGTGAAATCTTTCCTAAAGACAGACTTGACATAATATGGTAGAGTTCTAAAATTTACTTTTAGGAAGATAGGCATTTTGATCTATGCATAATCCACTAGTCTTTCTAAGAGTGAATGCCTCCGACAGATACATTCACTGCAAATTATGCTTTGTATAGGAAGCCCACAATATCAGCAGCAGAAACAAAGACGGGTTGAGTAGCTTTTCTGGTTCACATAGTATTTGTCTGCTTAAAGCAAATATTTCAGAGTCATGTTCAATTTCAGTACTATGTTTATAAATGTGCTCAAGTCATTTTTGTTTACATATTGAGCCTGAAGCCAATTAAAACTATATTTTAGATTCATGAAATTCTATTGTCTTAAAAAAGGTTATTAACTTAGTTATCTGGAAAAACAAAACAAAACAAAAGCACTAATTCTATACTCATTTCACATATTGGCATTCTTTTGAGTATCTGGAGTTTATTTGAAAAAGCTACCATGTAGCTGGAGGAAAGACAACATTATAGTGGCTCTTCTTTACCCCCTTAATAACAGTAACAGAGTTGGAAGGGACCTTAGAGGTCATCTAGTCCACCCTCTCTCTCACAGGAGACCTATATTATTTCTGATAAATGGCTATCCAACTTGTTCTTAAAAGCCTCCAGTAATGTGGTACTCATGATTTCCAAAGGCAATTTGTTCCACTGGTTAACTGTTTGGAATTTTCTTCTTAATTCTAGGTTGATTTTTTCCTGGATTAGTTTCCATCCATTGTTTCTTGTCTTGCCCTCTGGCGCTTTGGTCAATGAGTTGGCCCCCTTGTGGCAGCCCTTCAAGTATTGGAAGACTGCTGTAATGTCACCTCAGTCATTCTTTTCACTAGCCTAGGTATCAGTGGTGGGATTCAATTTTTTTACTACTGGTTCTGTGGGCATGGCTTGGTGGGTGTGGCAGGCAAAGAATACTGTAAAATCTCCAGTCAGAGGTGGTATTCACCAGTTCTCCAAACTACTCAAAATTTCTTCTACTGGTTCTCCAAACTGGTCAGAACCTGCTGAATCCCACCTCTGCTTGGTATAACACAGTTCCTGCCAATTGTTCTTTATACGTTTTAGTTTCTAGGCTCTTAATCATTTTTGTTGCTCTTCTCTGAACTCTTTCCAAAGCCTCAACATCTTTTTTGGTATTGGGGTGACCAAAACTGGATATAGTATTCTAAGTGTGGTCTTACCAAGGCTTTGTAGAGGACAGCTAGTACTTTTCAAGATTCTAACTCTGTTAATGCAACCTAGGATTGCGTTGGATTTGATATGGTAGATAGTTAAGAAATTGGACATCAAGTATATCAAGTAGACATCAACTACAGAAGTTCAATAGATGATTGGAGGCCAGTAACCATTTCTTAATTCTATTGCTGTTACTAATGTGATATACAAAAACAGGATAAAGAGCTTTTTATCTTATTATTATCCTGCCTTCATTTTTCTTGCATAAAAAAGGCAGTGAACATATGCAATATTCTTTCCTTCTCCTATTTTCCCAACAACAACAAACTTGTGAGATGAGTTGAGCTGAGAAAGAGTGACTGTCTTAAAGGCTATTTTGAATTTGTTTAGCCCTGCTATTTTAATCACTGTCACTGATACAAATATGCAGCTGGTTTTTTTTGTTTTTTTGCAAGGAAAGTTTAACTTGAAAAAGTTTTATTCAAGACAACATGTACAACTCTATGAAATCTTTACTGGGTTGAAGGGTTTTTGTGAGTCAAAATTATTGTCTCCCTTTCCCATTTTATAAAAAACCATCAATTTGAATAACACAAAGCAGAATGACAGAAACATGAAAACAAGTAGCCAGGTGATTGCTTTCAATGTGCTTGAGTTGTCACAGGGCTGTTGTTGTGGGCAAAATACTATCTTGAGGTATTTATGAAAAAAATAAAGGCAGGATCAAAATCAAATCAATCAATAAACGTGTTGCTCTTTGAAAAGAGGTTGTGCCTTGTCTATGTCTTGCCTTTATGCAAAAGCAAGTGAACAAAATGTTCCACATGCCTGATTTAAAATTCATTTGGTATTTTAAATCCAGTATTTTTTTTTAATATGGAAACTATCAATCTTGTATTTTAAAAAATGTTAAATAAATAAATAAGTACATCCTTTGAAGGAGTTTAATTTTAGCACCCGATTAAGACCTGATTATTACACTCTTCCTGAATGCAATTTAATGGATTTCAGTTCACTTATTAAAGTTGATTTTATAGGTGTAATAATAGTTTCATTTCTGGATTTCTTAAAAAATATGCATTGCATCATGTTCTTAGCTTATAAAATCATGAAGTCTTTTCTGACAGCTTCTCTGTATAATCTGAGCTTGCAACATGCTGTACTTCTAAGACAAAATTCATTCTACTAGGTTATTCTATTATGCTAAAATTCATGTGGAAATGCTTTATCAGTTCACTACTATAATCTACTCCCATTTTTAATCCGCAAGCCAAATCCATTTGTTTAAGCACTGCTTAGTAAAACATCAGTAATCAAAAACCATTTGAATATCACATCCTGCGATTGTAAGTACTTATTGAATACCCTACCATGATTAATTTAATAATTCTGATACTGAAAGTTTAGAAAATACAAATCCTGTTTAATCTGCATTTATAGAAATACCCAAGAATGATTGTGTTGAATATTCTTTTTTTTCACTATGAAAATAATTTTAGAACTTCTTGTCAATGAAGGGAACAAAGTAATTTAAAAGAGACAGAGCAATACCACGTGAAAATTGTAGGAAGTGCAATGAAATATGAATATTGGTACCAGGGCACAGCCTTTAATTACACTTCTTTTCTCACCCTTCTCTCTCTGCTCAGGCTTAAATGCAGTCACAATGACTTAGATCTTGACAACGCATTTGCTAATGGAAAGGCTTTTTTCATTTTGTTAAATTGTGAGTGTCAACTCATAAAATATTTCTATGGTCTTTTTAGAGTTAGAGTTTAGAGAAAGACAGGGGGGGAAAGGGGTTTGAAAGACTAGTGAGGCAGCTTGGAAATCAAAAGTGCATTCCATAAATAGTTTTTCAAAGATAGTAACTAAGTGACTGAAGTTTTTGCCATGCAAATATCTAACTGGAGAACATGATTGATGACTCTTGGCTATGGATGTGTCTCACTGGAGAAGATGAATCATGATACACACAGGGAGTGGGGGGAAAACCAGGGTCAAGGGTGACAATGTGTCTCAAAGTCGGCTACACCCAGGCATTGCCAGACATGATAATTCCCAATAAATCCTTTTGAAGTTTTGGAAGTTTGGCTCTAGACTCATGATTTAATTGGGGTAACTGCCGAAATCTTGATAGCAAGCCATGCAGAGTTGATCTGGAATCAAGCAGCCTCAAAATAGAAAATAATAATACTGATAATGATAAATCTTCACATTGACAAAATTTCCATCTGTCAACTTAAGCAGGCAATCCTTCTTGGACCCACCCATATACTGCAACATCCTAGGCTTTTGAGAAGACCTATGAAGAACAGTTGCAGGAATTGGGCATGTCCAATCCAGAGAAAAGAAGGAATAGGAGTGACATGATAGCAGCGTTCCAGTATTTGAGGGGCTGCCACAAAGAGGAGAGAGTCAACTAATTTTCCAAAGCACCAGAGGACAAGAAACAATGGGTGGAAACTAATTAAGGGAAAAAGCAACCTATTATTACAGAGCAACTTCCTAATAGTAAGGACCATTAACCAGTGGAACAGCTTGCCTTTGGAAATTGTGGTTGCTTCACCACTGGAGGTTTTTAAAAGAGACTGGATAGCCATTTGTCTGAAGTGGTATAGGGCAGGGGTGTCAAACTTGCATCATTTAGGCCAGTTGCATCATAGGTTGGCCATGCCCACACCCAGTTAATGAAGGGGACACAAGTTTTGATACATCTCATGAGAACGTGTCGTTATGAATTTGACATCCCTGGTATAGTCTCCTGCTTGAGCAGGGGGTTGGCTATAACAGGGGTGTCAAATTCACATTGTCACTACAGTATCATGTGACATATGACAGTATCATGTGACTTTTTTCCCTTTTGCTAAACCGGACATGGGCATGGCCAGCATGGGACACATCAGACTTGTGGGTTTGACAGCCCTGGACTAGAAGGTTCCTTCCAGCTCTTTTTTGATTTATTGATTAACTTGATTTATATGAAAGCCAACACCAGCTAAATAACTTCTTGTGATTTCATATTGTTGTGTATATAATGATAGTGACAATGATGAGAACAGAAAAGAACATATGTTCATGTATGCTGATGACATCCAGTTTGTTCTATTACTCCTTGCCTTCTAATGCTAATGAAGCAATCAGCATTCTTGCTTACACATTACTTAAGTGTAGTAATAGGTAGAGTGAAGGAAAACAGGTTGAAATTAAATCTAAACAAGAGATAGATGTCGTTAGAAAGAAAAAAAAGGACTTTGCTGAGCTGTTGTAAATGGAGTTTTACACTTCCTGACAAAGCAGATTTTCCTTGGCTACCACATCACACTTGATGTAAAGATGATAGTTATTGTGAGAGACACATTGGCCAGCTGTGACTTTCAAGGACTGCCCTTGAAAAGTTTTCTGAAACTGCATATGATATAAAATATGGCAGGAAACAAACTACAGAGATCACCACACAAGGTTCTGAATGATCTGCAAATATACACATAATTTCAGTTTATTTATTTATTTATTTGATTTGTCAATTGCTTACAAGATAATAGGTATAAGTATAAGCATAGTTATGAATACATGGATACATATAAGAAAAAAAAAAAGAAACAATAGGACAGGGATGGTAGGCATGTTTGTGCGTTTATGCATACCACCTACTGATGTTGATGTTTAAATAGAGTGGTGAGGTGGCCTAGAGGTGGAGCTCTCACCTCACAATCAAGAGTGTGATCCTACTAGAGGCAGATATTTCTCTCTCTGGGCACAATGTTTCTACTGGAAAAAAACCTTCGCATTGATGACAGGAAGGGCATCTGGCCAGTAAACACTCTACTAGTTCCATTCAGTTGCCCAGACCCCACCCCACAAGGGATTATGGGGTTGTTTAAAGAGGATGATATTCATGTCTACACACTTTCTTAGTGAGCACCTAGAAGCTAAGAGGAACTTACACGCCAAATTTCAAGTTTGTAGGCTTTTGTGGCAATTTTGTGATGATGCGTGAGTGGTATTTTGCTTTTATAGAGACAGACTAGTGGTTTGCCCTGTCGGTGTTGGTAGGAGCAGTCCCATTGGTTCCTTGATTAGGCTAAAATGAGAGCAAACACAATTCCCTTCTAGTACTGAAAAACTTTTTAAAGAAAAAAAATTTTTTTAAAGAAAATAAATAAATAAAATAAGGAAGAATAGTGAAAAATTGGGGTGGGGGAAGGAGGCTGTGGAAGCTAGGGGATGAAAGTCTTTCACTATGAGAAAATCTGTTTTTTTCTGTTTAAACCAGCTGATGAAAATGAATATGAATTATGTTGCTTTGAGCATGCCCTTTATTTTCAATCTGTCAAGTACAGATAGTCCTAGACTTATGACCACAATTGAGCTGAAAGTTTCTGCTGTTAAGTGAGTTTTGCCCCTATTTTATGACCTTTTTTGCCTTAGTTGTTAAGTGAATCACTGTAGTTGATAAGTTAGTCACCTGGTTGTAAAGTGAATCTGGTTTCCTCACTGACTTTGCTTGTCAGAAGGTTGCAAAAAGGGATCACGTGACCCAGGGACTTCATCACCATCATAAACCTGAGTCATTTGCAAAGCACCTGAAGTTTGAGAAGGGTGACCCTGAGGACACAGTCATAAGAGTGAAAAATGGTCATAAGTCACTTTTTTCAGTGCTGTGGTAACTTTGAATGTTTAATAAAGGAACTGTTGTAAGTCGTGGACAATCTATATGCCACTGAATATGAAGTAGTATATCAAGGGTCTTCAAACTTGGCAAATTTAAGACTTGTGGAGTTCAACTCCCAGAATTCCTGAGCTAACATGACTGAAGGAGGAATTCTGGGAGTTGAACTCCACAAGTCTTAAACTTGCCAAGTTTAGGGAGCCCTGTAGTATGTGATTGTTTTGTTTCTATTTCCTCCACCCCCTTTTTAAAAAAATGCTACTTTTTGAAATAAAATAATATTGAATCATAATTACTCTCTGAATCCCATTAATGGTCAATCCACTTTCCAATTTGAACTGATATCCCAAGTTCTTGCATAAAGTCAGGTCAGATACCAATCTGTACAGTTTATGGAGTGATCTCCAAATCTTTTCTAACCAAAAGACATCCTGACTGCAGAGTGTCAATTTTCATCATAATTAGCAGACCAGCTATTGGAAGTATTCTAGAAGTGGGAAAACAGATGGAAAGAGAACTTTGTACCAAAACCATTTGTTGCAGAAATCTAAGAATTTGAAAAGAAAATAAAATAAAATAAAACATAAAATTGGAAGGAATATATAACAGACCAGAGAGGCAGAGAGAGATGAGAAGAGCTAAAGTTTATAATAAATGCTGAGCTGTGGTTTTAAGAATAGCCTATTATGCATAGTGATGGCTGTTTTGGTTGTGTTATATATGAATTAGCTATATGGGATATTACATATAGACATGCCCACACACACTGGTGACAGATGTTTACACTAGGATTATTTTAATGCCATTATATTCGACATCCCTTCTGGTTTAAAGATAACCAGTACAATGCTGTGCACTGCTGAATATTTTCCTTTTTAATGTCCGAAAAGGAGTTTATTTTTTTAATTGTATTTTCACAGTGTTTGAGATTTTCTTTCAATTTCTCAGAGTTTAGACCCAGGCTTCAGTGTTGAAAATAATTGCCAGGACATTTTTAGGCATCAACATTCCTTGATACACCGATCTGAAAACCTCTAATCATATATATACATACATATATATGTTTTCTTAGGTTTTCATGGGTACTTACATGTGTGCTGTTTAGTTTCCTTCGGGTATTATCCCACGTCATTGTAGTGCTTTTAAAGTTGCAGCAACATTTCAGCAGAATCTCATCTGCCATTATCAGGCTTCTGTATTGAGTTTGTATGTGGGTGAGGGACTCACAGCCGTTGGTTTTAAATTTGAGGCTAGCCTATTATTGTGGCAGGATGTTTTTTTCTACATCCTGATTGATTGGGAGTCTTGGTCTGTGTTTATTGGACTTGGAGTTTGTTTGATTGGTGTTTCTGGTTTCTTCTGTCTGTTTTGTGGCTTTGAATGGCTGGCAACACTCTATTGCTGTGTTGGAGGCTTTCAGTGCAGTTTGGCTTCATGTGAAAGGATGGCTATTATCTATTAAGAAGCTAGGTTTCATCTGGGTGCCTGATTGGGGTGTGTTTGAGTTGGAGCTATCAGAGGGAGTCTGTTTGTGCCCAGGTGTTTGCCTGGCTTGTGGTGTGGAGATCTTTCTATTTGAGAGTGCAGGCTTCCAAATGGCTTCCAGTCTGGTGGAATCATCTCTTCTATTCATGTTTTCAAGTCTTTTTTCAATCTCTATGGCTTCTCTGATGATTCTGTGGCTGGGTTTTTCTATAGTGGCTAGGGTTTTAATGCCATTGAAGTTGATGTTGTGACCTGTGGTTTTTATGTGTTGGACTAGTGAGGAGGTGTGTTCCAGCTTTTTTACTGCATTTTTGTGGTCATCCAGGCGGGTACTTATTATTCTATTGGTCTGTCCAATGTATGTGGCTGGGCATGATGCACAGGGAACTTCGTATATGCCTTGGTTTTCCAGGTCAGTTTTGTCTTTGGGGTTTTTAAGGATGGCTGCTATTTTTTTTGTCTGTTTTGAAGGCAGTCTTGATGTGATGCCTGTGTAGTATCTTACTGATTTTGTCTGTAGTACCTCTTATGTAGGGCAAGACAGCTGTTCCATAGGTCTGTTGATCTTCTAGGTCTCTGTTATGTCTTGGTGTGTTTTTGTTGGTGATTTTGTTTTTGTGGAAGCTGTTGGCTGTCAATACTTTATTCAGGGTGCATAGTTCAGTCTTTATATGTGTCTTGTCTGCCAGGCATTTGGTTCAGGCGATTAGTGTTTTCGTCACAGAATTTATCTGTGCTGGGTGGTGGTGGGATTGGGCGTTGAGGTAGCGGTTGGTGTGTGTTTTCTCCTGGTATACGGTTTGTCCTAGTGTGCCATCTGTTCTTTTGTAAATTAGTACATCTAGGAATGGTAGTTGTTTGTTTATTTCCGTTTCCATGGTGAACTTGATTTTGGGGTGTGTGCTGTTTAGGTGTGTTAGGAAATTGTTTAGGTTTTCTTTTCCATGGGGCCAAATCACAAATGTGTCATCGATGTATCTTAGCCATAGTTTGGGTTTGTGGGTGGCATCAGCCAGGGCTCTGGATTCAAACTCTTCCATGAACAGGTTTGCAATGACGGGTGACAGTGGTGATCCCATAGGGGCTCCTTTAATTTGCTTGTATCTTTGTCCTTTGTATATGAAATATGTGTTGGTTGAGCAGTGTTCTGTTAGTTCCATGAGGTGTTTAGCTGGTTGGTATTTATTTTTGATGATTTCAAGAGTTTCTTTTATCGGGACTTGAGTGAACAGTGAACCACGTCGAAACTTACAAGCAGATCTTCTTGTTCCACGTGTAGATCTTTGATCATTTCTAAGAAGTGGTATGAGTTTTGTACATATGAAGGTGCAGTTTCAGCATGGGGCTGTAGTTGTTTTGCTAAGTGTTTTGCAAAGTTTTGTAATGGTGCTCCTTTGGAGCTGACTATGGGTCTGAGAGGTATGCCTTCTTTGTGTATTTTTGGGAGACTGTATAATTTGGGGCATCTAGAAGATTTTTCTCTTGGGATGATCGTCTGTTGGATTTCTTTGCTTATGTGGCTGGTTATAATTTTCTTCTTGGTTAATTTTTCCAGATATGTGGTTGGGTTTGTGTTTATAGGTTTGTATGTGGAGTCTTGGAGTAGGTCTGTCAATTTTGTTTCATAGTCTTTTCTATCCATTACTACTGTGGCATTCCCTTTGTCTGCTGGGAGTATTATTATGCTGTTATCATTTTTCAGGGTTTGTAGTGCTCTGAATTCATCTTTTTGCAAGTTGCTTTTTGGTGGTTTTGTTGTGCATAACCAAACCAAACCATAACCTTACCAATTAAATACAGATGAAGCTGACAGAATAAGACACCAGATTACAAATATTTTATGTTTAGGAAACGGAAATAAACAAACAACCACCATTCCTAGATGTACTAATCGACAAAAGAACAGATGGCACACTAGGACACACCATATACCAGAAGAAAACATACACCAACCGCTACCTCAATGCCCAATCCCACCACCACCCAGCACAGATAAATTCCGTAGCCAAAACACTAATTGCCAGAACCAAATGCCTGGCAGACAGGACACATATAAAGACTGAACTATGCACCCTGACTAAAGTATTGACCGCCAACGGCTTCCACAAAAACAAAATCACCAGCTTGATCCACAAAAACACACCAAGACATAACAGAGACCTAGAAGATCAACAGACCTATGGAACAGCTGTCCTGCCCTACATAAGAGGTACTACAGACAAAATCAGTAAGTTACTACACAGGCATCACATCAAAACTGCCTTCAAAACAGACAAAAAAATAGCAGCCATCCTTAAAAACCCCAAAGACAAAACTTACTTGGAAAATCAAGGCATATAAGAAGTTCCCTGTGCATCATGCCCTGCCACATACATTGGACAGACCAATAGAATAATAAGTACCCACCTGGATGAACACAAAAATGTAGTAAAAAAGCTGGAACACACCTCCTCACTAGTCCAACACATGAAAACCACAGGTCACAACATCAACTTCAATGGCACTAAAACCCTAGCCACTATAGAAAACTCCAGCCACAGAATCATCAGAGAAGCCATAGAGATTGAAAAAAGACCTGAAAGCATGAATAGAAGAGATGATTCCACCAGACTGTCAATCATTTGGAAGCCTGCACTCTCAAATAGAAAGATCTCCACACCACAAGCCAGGCAAACACCTGGGCACAAACAGACTCCGTCTGATATCTCCAGCTCAAGCACACCCCAACCAGGCACCCAGATGAAACCTAGCTTCTTAATAGATAATAGCCGTCCTTTCACACGAAGCCAAACTGCACTGAAAGCCTCCAACACAGGAACAGAGTGTTGCCAGCCAATCAAAGCCACAAAACAGACAGAAGAAACCAGAAACACCA
>BLBF01000026.1:27134895-27152446 GCA_015471245.1 Laticauda colubrina
GCTGCACATTCTGTTTAGCTTGTCTACCTAACCCTGGTTGGGGAACCTAGGCTTAACAAACTGCTACAAGAAGATTTCACAGACTAATGACAAACAACAGCATGACAATACTGCATTGGAAAATCTGCAAGAAATATCATTTGCCTACAAGCAAGAACTGATGGAACCATAAAATAGAGAAAGTTATAGAAAATGAAGAAGTGTTCTGGTGCTTTAGAATTGAAATAGACTGCCACTGCCACATAACACCCCAGACTTAACAATTGTCAATACAAAACACAAAAAAGTCTGGATAGTAGACATGGCAGTACTTGGAAACAACAGAATAGAAGAGAAAGAACTGGAGTTCACAAAATACAAAGCCCTGCAAATAGAAATAGAATGACTGTGACTGAAGCAAGCAAGGCTAGTCCCAAAAGTAATAGGCACCTTGGGTGCAATTCCAAAATAACTGGAGCACCACTTGAACACCACAGGCATTGACGAATTCACCATCAGTTGATTGCAAAAGGCAGCTTTACTCATTCTTTGATAATATCTATAACACTATCAAACATGCAGATATACCTATCCCAGCTCCTTGGGAAAGACTTGATAGGTCTTGCCAAACCCAATCTGAATATCTGGCTGACTATGCAATAAACAACAACAATAATAATTGTCTAAAATTCATATAGCTTCATATAATCTTTATACAGACTAATTGTAGGGATTTTTTTCCCATCCAAGCCCTTCAGGATTTCACTCAGAACTGAATGGGATTGCAATTTCAAGTAAGTGGAATTCAATTTACAGTTAGCACACATTGCTACATATTCACACATTCTGCATGGTCCCATTCTTACAACCTGATATTGTTCTTTCAAGATGACTGGAATGGACAAACTGATTTCCTTTGTTACTTTTTGGAACAAAAAGAAAAGACGAAGGTTGAACAGAGCATTGGGGAATCAGACTGCCACATGAGACTCAAAGCTCCTTGAAAATGTAGATCCCGACCCAACCACTTGTTCAAATAGGAAATAGCAATAGCACTTAGACTAATATACTGCTTCATCAGAGGTGGGCTGCTGCTGGTTTGCACAGGTTCAAGCGAACCATTCGTTAAGATTCTGCATAGTTCGTTGAACCCGAAAATTCCACCACTGGCTGCCCCCCCCCCGCTAATTTTTTGGTCTATTTTCCATGCCATTTTTTGGGGGGTGTCTTTTGACCCATTTAGAGACATATTGGCCTGTTTTTCTGCCATTTTTCAAGTTATATTTGGGGCCATTTTTCGGTTGTTTTCAGGCCATTTTCAGGCTGTTTTTCATGACCAATTGGCCACACCTACCCAGCCCAAAAACCAGTTGCTAAGTTATTCCAAGCCCACCACTGTGGTTCATAGTGCTTTACAGCCCTTTCTAAGTGGTTTATAGAGTCAGCACATTGCCCCCAATAATCTGGGTGCCCATTTTAGAAGGATGGAAATCAGAGCCGGTCAGGATCGAACTCCAGACAGTAAGCTCTGATATTGAATTCTAACTACTGTGTCACCTCACTGAGTTGTAGAACATGTGATTTCCCTTTAAATGGAGCAGAGAGACTTTCATGAGGAAAAAAAATTGATTTCTTTGCAAATAGACCAGATTGAATGCATTGGTTAGCCTATACGTTGGAGGTTCTCCATGCTTTTTTTGCTAATTTAATTTCAGCAAAGTTTTTTGGGACTGCAAGGAAATACAAAAAGACTGTATTGTATATGAACAGCAAGAAAGAAGCGACAATTTGCTAAAAAACAAAGCCTTGCTAAACCCTTTAGCTGGAAGCCTAATGTCTTTCTGAAACATATTATCTGTTCTGAAGCTGGGTTGAAAGCGTGCTAAACCTCTCAGCATTCCTTTCATGCTACAACTGCCAATGTTCTCAGCACAAATCCATTTGCAACTATTAACTATTTTTATTGGTGGATGAAAGTTTTGTTTTGTCTTTTTGCAAAAAAAGAAAATAAAGTGCTACATTAACAAACCACAGCCCCCCAAAAAATCATCCCGTGATACTATTTTTCCAAATTTCATTCATTCATGAGGCATTTACTAAAAAAAAAAAAATCTTACTGGTGCCCCCCCCCCCCCCCATTAAATAGTAAGATTAATAATGTTTCCAAAGCATGAAAAAGCTCTTGAAAGTTTATTCTTTGACTCAAACTAAGAGTTTAAAGAACAAAAAGCTTCTAAAGATTATCAATGGTGCTTATGATATATGTAAGTTTGGAGGCCTGTAAGCTTCTAAGAAAATGAAGATAGCCTTTCAGGGAAAAAAATATACTCTTTTCAGATAACAGACTATTCTTTCTTCTAACTGTCTGATTAAATATAATATGGCAAATGTTCCTTTTAGAGTTGTCACTGTTTCTAGGACCTTTTATTAAAATAGTAGTGATAAATGAAATAACAATAGATCTGAATTGATCAGAAATTCAAAGAGGACAGATGAGCACAACAATTGCTGTCTTTTAAAGATTTTATATAAACTGGCATTTTTGCCATCCTGATGGCTGCCTGAAATCTGTCTTTTACAGAGTCATCAACATTTTAATTCCTTTCATTTTGTCTTTGACTTGATTTACAATTTGTGAATATAGATTGTATTTCAACACCGATAGTTTTAAAGAAGTGTTTACTTTCTTTTGAAGACCACAACAGGTCTGAAGAGGGTTCATGTTAACAGAATAAATAATAGAATAACAGAGTTGGAAGGGATCTTGGAGGTCTTCTTAGCCCAACTTCTAGTCCAACAATCAAGAGACCTTCTACCATTCCAGACAAGTGGCTGTCTAATCTCTTCTTAAAAGTGTCTGGTGATGGAGCACCCACAACTTCTGAAGACAAGCTGTTCCACTGATTAATTGTTCTTATGGATAGGAAATTTGTCTTTACTTCTAGGTTGCTTCTCTCATTGATTAGTTTTGATCTATTGTTTCTTGTCTTTCCTTCTAGTGTTCTGGAAAATAGGTTTGTGTTTGGCTTCTCTACTATTTATTTATTTGAGTTATATTGTAGCCTTATTGCAAAGTCCTCAGGACAACACATAAGGTGCTCCCATCCCATCCCACTCTGACTTCCATTATTTTATCATCCCCCAAACTTTACAAAATAAATTATATATAAGCCATTCAAGTTCACTCAATGAATCTTGCGATTATGTAAACATTGAACGAATCTTCATACTATAAGTTCAACCAAGCAAGCCATTTTTAGAATAGAATAGAATGCATTTTATTGTCAAAATGAAATTTTGCTGCATACAGTTCTCAAAGGGTGACCACCTCCAATATACACTACATAACCGTGACATAATAAATAAGTACAAAAGTATGCATATACCCACATATATTATATGACAGAGGAACAACATAGTCTAGTTCAGATATATACATGTACATGGCAAGAAAAACAAATCTTGCAAGTTTACCAGATGGATGGCATAGGGAACAAAGCTCTTACAGAATCTGGTAGTCTTGCTAGAAATATTTCAAAATCTCCTCCCAGAGGGAAGCAACAGAAACAGACCATACAGTGAGTAGGGGGTGGGGAGTCTCCACCAATGCTTTGAGTTCTAAGCACATAGTGCTTATAAGCAGTATCCTGAATAACAGGAAGCAAGCTTCCTATAATCTTCTCAGCTATCTTTACCACTCTCTGTATGGATTTTCTATCTGAGGCATTGCTTTCAACAAACCAAATAGTGATGCAGTTTATTAAAATGCTCTCAATCGTGCTTAAAAGGTGGCCAGGACAGAAGGAGAAAGAAGTGCTCTCCTCATCTGATGCAGTTGAGAAATTCTGCTTGATTGTTTTTTTATCAGTTATATTCTTCTCTGTTTAAGTCGTGTTTGCTGATACATATATGATATGAAGCCATGCTTTCTGTAATCATAGTCTGATAAATACACTAGTACGACTGAGTTTACATACTGTGTTAAGCCACAAACAATGAATTGCAAGCCACAATGACTAAAATTCACATAATATGCTAAATCAAAATCAAGCACTTATTTCATGATGTAGCACAGTGTCTGAATCCTATCATTACCTCATACTGTTGTTGAATAGAGTTCCTTCTGGGTTGTTCCTTCCTGAAGATTTTTTTTTTAATGTAACATTAAAAATTATTCTTCCTTTCTACTTTTTTACTTTGAAAAGCTTACCACCGAGTTCTTGTTTTCTAGAAACATCTTGGAACACCAATGAGGATAAACAAACTATTGAGTTTCTGTTGCTCTTATAAGACTTCTGCTATTCCACCATATATGTCGCCTATTTAACATTCTGCAGCAGTTACCTGTTCTGTAGTTTGGATTATATACTTTTTATATCAAGATGTTTTCTTTCATCATTTTTTTCTGTATTCTCTGAAAGCATGTATTTCTTTAACTCTCAGAGTTTCTATACTATTGGAACTTTCATAGAAGATCCTGTAGCAAAATAGTTTGTCATGCTTCTCTAGTTACTTCATCTTTACCAATGTAAGGTGCTGCCAATCAACTGAGGATAAGCTATAATGTTGTTATTTATGCAATACAGATTAAAAAAATAAATTAGTTTTTGCTGAAGGTACCAAAAGGTGTTGAATTTTTAAAGTCAGCAAATCTCTTGTGGATTCTACTATGATTCAGATATTACATTGTTGCTTGAGAATATAATCCTTCTCTGAAATTTCCATAAAAATCCAATTTACCTACTTTATAATTTTCAAGGCTTAAACTATACGGCATGGTTTATGTTTTTGAAAAGCTTTAGGATTGATTTAGATTAATTTTAAGCTTCTTTCTTTCCTTCTTTCATAATCTTTTACTTCATGAACAGCTTGTTCACATCAAAGGAAGCCATTCCAGAAGGGTTGGGAATGGGAATGTAAGAAGGTAAGAATCAGGAAGTCAAAACCAATTGACAAAATTCATTTGGCTACCGATTGCTAGTTGGAGAAAATTGAAAAAGAAAAATCAAAACATGTTATCAGGTTTCCCCAAAACACATTATGATATTAAACAACCCCTACCATTGGTGAAATGAGGAATAATAAAGAAGAGGGTATAAGTATTTTGAACAGAGAATGTTCAAATATCCTCTTCTATTAGGGTTGTGTGATCAGTCATCACTAAATTATAATTCCAATTACTTTTAAGTTAAACTGGTAGATAAATCCAGATTGCAAAGAATAACTGCATATTGCATCTTATTTCTGCTTTCTATTGATGGAAGGGCTATATCAGAAAAAGCCCATATTTCCAAGCAAAAACTTTGAACACCTCTAATCTAAACACACTGTGCAAATATTATGCATTTTGAACTTAAATAGATTTATTCTGTGGAAAGTAATAAAATTGGTATATTTGTGGTGGAATCTTAAGGGTTACAAATAAAACCCATTATTTGTTTGGAACTCTGATAAAATTCTCTTAGTAAGAGAAGATTAATGGATGTTAAAAAATATAATCTTGATGCAACCCATGAACTGTCATGAAAGCTCTTTAATGAGGAAAACCCCAATTGGTGAGTCATTATGTGCTAATCAAGGTGTGTGATATGCAGATGTAGCATAGTTGCTACCTATTAGCAAGAAGATGTACCTTTCCTGAAGTTTTGTGTTAGCTAGACAGACCCTAGAAAAAAGATCTTTGGCTTGTGGAGGTGACATGGTAAAAACAAGAGGCTAATATGTTCCTATGGTTTAACTTTCAGCTTAATTGAAGCACATATTTTCATGATTGTAGGAAAGTCTATTGTGTACCTGTGGTGGCCAAGTGCTAATGCAGGACTTCCCTCAGACCCGCCCTCACTCTCATTATAATCTTCCTTCCTTCCTTTTCCTTTTTTCCTTTTTCCTTCCCTTTTCCTTCCTCTTCCTACTTCCCTCCCCTTTCCTTATTTTTTCCTTCCTTGCTCTCTTCCCATCTTCCTTTCTTTTTCTTTTTCTTTCCTTTCCCCTTTCTCCTTTCCTGTCCCTTCTTGCATGCTGAAATGCAAAAGGGGAAACATGTCTCCTTTTGTTTTGCTTTCATTATTTTTTTTTGCTAGCTCCCTGCCAGCAAAAATGGAGCTTGGGGAGGGGAATGTGTGCTCTCCTGGGGCCGATTTTCAGCCGCAACAGTTTCTTGTAGCCCTCTGCCAGTGAAAATGGGCTCCATTTTCACTGGCAGAGGCTGCAGGAGGATGTTGCGGCTGAAAACAGGGTCTGGAGGGCTGTGTAGGGTCTTCCTGAGCTCCATTTTCACTGGTCCTTTGCTTTTTCCAAGGCAGCCCTGCAGTTTAGATATAAGCTCCCTGTGGGCTGGATCTGGCCCACAGGCTTTGAGTTTGACACCCCTGCTTTAATGAATTTCCATTGAATTGATGCCTTTAAGTGTCATTTCGTATGGCAGTACTATGGACTTTACGTTTGTGACCTTCACAAAACTACTGAAAATTGATTTTTTTTCTGGAAGGCCTATGGTATAGGATGATGCCTAAGTTCACTGATCTATAGCTGGGTTTATGATTACATACTTTAGGCTTCCCAACCCACCACTTTTCCCTCTTTTAATCTTACTGTGGATATTTTAATTTTTGTATTTGACTTCTTGTACTTATTTACTATAAACTTTGGAGAGACTAGTGACTGAAGTACGTTGAAATGCAATAAATCATTACTGTGGTATCCTTCTATTCTATGATAAAAAGAAAGAGCATTCCCTCCAAACCTGTCACTTGTACAACTATAGTATTTTTCTGCGTACAAGACACTATTTTTTCTTAAAAATATTTATCTAACAATGGAGAAGTGTCTTATACACAGGGGGACAAGAGGAGAAGGCGTGGCCCATCCCTATCCTCCACCTCTGCTGCACATGCCGGACAAGCCTCCCACGATGGCTAACTTGACCCTGGGTGAATCAGTTGTTAAATTATTCCCCCCCACACTAGCAAAATGGATCCTGGGCACTGGGCTGCAATGGAGAAGCAGGCAATGGAGCAGCTGGAGTGAGGGAAGGAGAAGGCTGCTTTCCCTCTTTCTTCTTGCTGCTCCTCCTCAAGTTAGCAAAGAAATGCTTGAGGGAAGCAAGAACATCTGGGTGCCAGGCATTGAAACGGGCCAGCAGTTTCCAAGGCCGACCAGAGGGAAGGCTGACATCGACTCGCACTTAAACGTGGAAGCATTCCAGATTTCTGAATTTTGAGTGAGAAAAGTGGGAGCATCCTATAGATGGAAAAATATGGTAATTAACTTGCAGAATATTTGCGGCTGTAGCCTTGACATAAAGATTTAATTTTTTTTCGGTATCTCTTTACTGCCATTCAATATTCACCTGTATTTTCACAGGTGATTGGCAACTCTGCCATTAAACAAAACAATCCCTAAGCAAAATCATGACTGTGCCTATGATCTTACTTCAGCTTTCCTTCGCTATATATGAATATGAGGGTTGGTCAGAAGTTACTTTTTAAGTCACTGCTCTAATACACTGTTGTAATACTCTTGCTTACACGGAGATGCAGAAAAAATATATCCTTCCAATAATTGCTAGGTATTCTGGGGTTGTTCCAACACTGCTTATCTCCAGTGGCTACTTAAGAATGAACACGATGAATCTGTAAGTCCAGCGCAGGTGGCGAGATTCTGCACAGCAGCATTGGGGATTTGTCAGAAACATGGCTCTAATCCATCATAGCTATTTTATACAATAAATGTGGCAAACCTTTTGCATTGCTTATTCCTTTCCCTTTTAGCATTAAACTGATTATGGGCCACACAGTTTATGGATTGTAACTTTAGTATATTTAGACCATATTAACAGACTGGTCTTATCATATACTTTATCTGCTATTTCTAATTTTATTCTAGAATTTTTAATTGTATATTTACTGTGTGTTTTAATTTGTTCTGGTCTCTGGTCTAGGACTGTAATAAATTGAATTGAATTGAACAATAAGAGGCAATTGCAAGCGAGGACTACCAGAAACTGATATTCACCAATTGGACATACAAGCCAAATTCCATATCTTCCATTGTCACTAAATGTAGAGAAAAGAACTTAAGGTAAGCAACATGATTTAACAGAGCTCAGTATTTGGAATGTCAATGATGGCTTGGGAAATTTTGCCCCAAATCAGGAGCATTAACCAGAATAATAATTAAACAATGTGGTTACTTGTGAGTAAATAGGCATTAGGCAATGTTACACAGACTCTTTTTTTTAATTTCATAAGAATTTTCTACATAACTCTGTACAAGACGGTAACAATTGTATGGAACAAAAAAATCATAATTAAAAAAGCTGACAACATGAGATCAATAATACAGCTTGTAAACTACCTCAGGGGTCTTTTATTGCCTGACAAGTGGGCTAGTACTTGAAATATAACAACAGAAATAACAAACACTGCTAAATTATTCAACATCCTATGGGAAAACTCTGGAGTTCAAATTTGTGTCCTCCTATTCCTTTTTTATTTTTCTTTATTCCAAAGACACAAGATAAGTTTAGTTAGCTTTTTAGCTTGGGTAGGTGGCATATTTTTCTCCTGTATTGTTCTGAACTTAATTGTTCTGCACCTACTAAAACAAATAAACCAAAATTCATTTCCATTCTAATTGTCTCTCCCCAAAATAAAGTTATTTCCTGTTATACTGAATTATAGTTCCTAGAAATCCCTGCCAGCCTCAAAAACAGTTAAACATTTGATGAACCCCAAGTTGGAAATTACATTCTATCTTAATAAGTTACATTCATTCTGGGAAGCACTATGCTTCTTATTTTTTTAAACTAATATTTATATGCAACGCAACCCAAAAATAAAATAAGCACACAACTTCTATAACTGAAGGAAATAAAATCCTACCTTGGCATCTTAATGTGGGATCAAAATGTTTAATGTTACATCATTACCAGAGGCGGTATTCAGCAGGTTCTGACTAGTTCTGGAGAACCAGTAGACAAAATATTGAGTAATTAGGAAAAACAGCAAATTCCACCTCTGACTGGAGATTTTACAATATCCTTCCCCGACACGCCCACCAAGCCACGCCCACAGAACCAATAGTAAAAAAAAATTGAATCCCACCACTGAACATTATACTGATGTTTCATACATACTCTTCTTCATTCTATTTCTGTTGAGATATATATGGATAAAATTTCATTACATCTGAGCCTTATCAAAACATGGGTGCTTTCAAATTCATATTTTTTTTCATTGAAAATCATGGTGGGGAGAAAATAAATTGTGGTAAAATGAGAAAGGGCAATATTGGGGTTTTTTCAGTTGTAAATTATTTTGGGTCTTTAAAAAGGTGTGATATCAGCCTTAAAACAAAAATAAGAAATCTCAGCTTTGCAGAAGATATGGAACAGAAAGTGTTATATTGAACAGATAAGTGACCATCATAAAAATATGCATAAGGTGTGCTTCATTTTGAGTTGTTTAACATAATATTTTGGGGAAAAATTAAGTATTTTCCCCCTCAATGGTAAGAAAAATAAAATTAAACAAAAGGACGAGATAATAAGATAATTGGAAGAGATAAGAGTTTTGGCTTCCATTCATTTTCAGATGCAACTGCATTTGTGATCTTTTTTCCAAATCAAGACTTGCAATTGTATATTGTGGTGTCAAGGATCTATTTAACACTTCCTTTATGAACCACAGATGCATTTTTATAACTTTGGCATTTTTACAATTGTATCTTATATTTAAAATTACATATGTTTCTGCAATGTTTGTAAAGGCCCGGTCCCACTGGCTGACGGACGCAAAACGTATGCATAAAGGACACAGCAGACGAGCAAAATTTCGGGGGTGGCTCCATCCATTGTCATCTGCTCCAAAAAGTGGCAAAAATTTGCATAAACAGAATGGAAAAGAATGGACGTGGGTAGTATGTAGCGGGGATGTTAAACGGATGTTCATCGGAAGCCTAATGGATGAAAGTGGATGGAAGGGGATGACACCTCCGAAGGGGCTACAGGGGATAATTTTGAAGCGGACGCATAGCGGATGAAGCGGATGCATCACATACGCCTAAAAGAAAGAAAGGGGATGCCGTGCGGATGTATATCAGATGCAAACTGTTCACTGCACATCCTTTCTATTTCTGTGCTACTAATGATGTATAGACGTTCCATGTACCTTTTCTTTCCTCCCTCTTTCCGTTTTCAGCTGCAGCGGATGTGAGTTGCAAGGATGCCCAGAGGATGCAGAGAGGATACAGCAGACGTTTAACGGACATAGAACGCTTGTTGCTCGTATGTCACGGATTTACATCATACACATCAGAAAGTTCATCCATTCACAAAGTTTTGTGCAGCTCAAAACTTCTTGCATGGATGAAATCGCAGTGGACGGATGCTCGACGGATAGAGTGTATGAAACACATATGTAATAAGTACACAACGGATGCATAGTGTTTTCCAATGGATGGCAAGCTTTTTTAAATGTTTTACATCCTCTTTGCATCCGTAAGTGCAGTGGGACCGGGCCTTTAGCCAATAGCAATAGCAATAGCACTTATATACCAATATCAGCATGTTGCCCCCCTCCACATACCCAATCTGGGTCCTTATTTTACTGACCTCAGAAGTATGGAACGCTGAGTCAGTGGTGGGTTTCAGCCAGTTCATACCACCTTGGGAGAACCGGTTGTTTAACTTTCTGAGCAGTTTGGTGAATTGGTTGTAGGAAGAACTCATTAGGGCAGAGAACTGGTTGTTAAATTATTTGAATCCCACCATGGGCTGAGTCAACCTTGAGCCAGTCAAGATCGAACTCTAGTCTATGGGCCAAGTTAGTCTGCAATACTGCATTCTGAAGCACTGCACCATCGTGGTTCTTCATACTGTGAATACTGTTCTTTAGCTATTAATGGATATTATGTGCATATTCTGAAACTTTAATCAGTCACTTCTTTGCTTTAGGAACTTGGCAATGGGGTTTTCATATGCAACCATGGAATTTACCAGAGAGATGATAACTTTATGCTACCATTTCATGCCACTGCCATATATGTTCACTCAAGAACACATCTGAAATCTTTAATAAATTAATCTGCACAGATCTAAAAATTATTTTAAAAAGGATTTTTTCTTAAATCGAGAATTGTATCATAATGTAGATATACAGTAACAATGCTGAATCTTCTAAAAAACTAGAAAAGCAGGCCTGCCTATGCTTGGAAAATGTTTAGCAAGGAATGGTTTGGAATTTGTTCCACCAGGAGCACAGTATCTCCCTACTATTTATGAAAATGGCTCATCTTTTTTTCAGCCTTCTATGGTTCAATTATGATTAATTTGTTAATAATTAAATTAATGAAGTAACTAACCCATTTAAATAGTCACACTTTTTTCTGCTTTAATGTAAATTTGGGGGGCAGGGAAGAAGGAGTTACTTTAAAAAGGTGCAGGAAGGTGTTGGGTTTATAGTTGCCTGAAGTAGGTTTTTATGCATATCATGGATAACCCTACTATCGGTGTATGTGTAGAGAGAGTAGCAGAATGTTGAAATCATTCCAAAAACTGAAAGATGCCTTGGATTATTACTCAATTCTCTGTCACTCTGCCTTTTGACCAAGGCCATAGGAAGAATGTAATTACTTTTGGACCAGTTTTCTCTACCTTGAAATGGAAAGATTCAAAGTGGTCATGCTGAGAGTTGGCTCTTTTAGCAGGTCTTGATATGCTTTATCAGTAAAAATTTGTTCCTCTGTGGGAAATGGTAGAAGCAAGCCAGATAGGTTTACAATACCTCTGTTCATGCTTTTCAGGTGTGACCAGCAGTTGCAATGGATAATTGGGTTTACATCCCAGGGGTTCTTCTTATGCCTTTGTCCTCTACTTCTGGTCAACACTGATGCAAAACAGATTGGTGAATCCTAACATGTAGAACTGCTAGTTTAATTTCTGGTATAGTTATTAGTTTTTTCTAACTATATAATTAAGCTCTCACTATAAGGTATTTTTTCTTTTATTGTTATTTGTAGACTACAAGTAGAAGATCAAATGATGTTGCATAGATTAAGAGAGCTAAGAAAAGAGCTGTCACAAAAACAAGTGTGTGGAGCATATTCACTAAAATGAATGAATATAGCATTGAAAGACTTGGGTAGGATGACAAATTGCTTGTAAGAAAAAAAAGTTTTATGACTAATATGATACATGGTGCACAGGAAAAAAAAGAGTTTTATTTCTTTCCCACAATATTGAATCTGGAATCATCCAATGAAACCAAACGATAGACTTCTTTCTGTCTGTATTTAATATCCTTTCTTCACACAGCATGTATTTAAATAGAGGGATTCACTCTCATCAAAGGGGGCGATGGTTCCTTACTTAGGTAATTTAATAAGAAGGGATTACTTACTTTGATAGATGAGAAAACTATGTGCAGTTATTCGACATGAGCGTTACGCATGGCTACCAGGATTAGAGATAGCAAGCCTCTGAATTCCAACTGCAGAGGAAGAAAAGCTTTTGCATGCTGGAGTCTTGATATAACTGTCAATGCCAAAGCAAACCTGGCTGAGGCCATCTTTACGGGTTCAGGGTTGCCATGAAAGAGGGACAGGGAGGAAATAGTTGCTGGGGTCTTGTAGTCAAAAATTTTTTCTGTGGGAACCAAGGACATTTCAAAAGGTAGAGGGGAAGAGGAAAAGTAACGTAACCTTGCAACTGGCTGAAAATTTTATTGAACAATGTTCCTGATGCGGGGGGGGGGGGAACTTTCACTTTTTAATTAGGTGAAAACCGCAGGAACTTTCAGAATTGGTTTTTACCAATTGTGCCAATATGGGATTCCCCTGATTTGGATTCGTTCATGCGAACCCCCAGCTCCGATGATAGCTGGCTCTGAACCAATTCACGATGATGATCATGTGGGCCTGTCCACCTGCCCCTTCGCTGTACTCACTGAGCTCAGCTGATTTGCATCGCAGAGCGGATTGCCATGCCTCAGCTGTGTTACTTCCCCAAAGAAACATTGAAGGTAAATAATTTTGAAAGCTGTGCATGGGCACGCATTGCTTGTCAAGTGCATGCATGGGTGAAGAGTGCATGCATGTGCAATTAGCAAACCGGTTGTTACACCATCAGCATCCCACCACTGAATATGATGTAGCCAATAAAGTGTTATTTGGGGAATCTGCCAGCCTTGGAGTTCTCCTTTCAATGGGTACATTACTTGGAATGCTTGTCAATAACTCTACTTTAATTCAGCCAAGTTATCACCTTTTGCGACAAGCAAAGTCAAGGAGGAACACAGATTCATTTAATAATCTTGTGACTAACTCAACAACTGCAGTGATTCACTTAATGATTGTGGCAAGAAAGCTAGCAACATGGGGCAAAACTCACTTATCAATTGTCTTGCATAACAACAGAAATTTTGGGCTCAACTATGGCCATAAATGTAGAACTATCTGTGTTCTCAAATTCATTAAAATTTTCTTTTCTTTTTTTTTTTTAAACAAATTTTATTGGTTTTACAATTAAAAACACATTGACAACACATACACAATTGAAAAAGCAGAAAAGGAAAGAAAAGAGAGGGAGAGAGAAAAAAGGATGGAAAACAATTAAAAACATTCTCATTTTTGACAGTTTGTAAGATCTTTTCTTCCCTTAATTTATGCCATATATGCACCATTGTCCTTACATGTGTTTGTATATCACTCATATAAGTTTATCTTATTCTTTTGTGCCTTGTAATGTAAAATCTATCTTTGTTCTAACCAATTATACCAACTGTTCCAGCTACGATAATATATTGAAGTATCCTTATTTTTTTAGTGCTAGGGTTAGTCTATCCATTTCTGTGCAGTTGGAAATTTTTTGGATAATCATCTCCTCTGTAGGTATATGGGGGTGCTTCCAACCTTGGGCATAAGCTAATCTGGCCGCTGTTAGTATATGTATTGTTATGTACTTCACTTTTTTTGATAGTTTTTTATCAAAAATCCCTAACAGGAAGGATTCTGGTTTATGCTTGATCTGTTCTTTTGTTATATCTTCCAACCAATTTCTGATTTTCTGCCAGTATTTTTGGGTTTCTGTACAGGACCACAACATATGAAAAAAGGTTCCCTCTATTTTTTTGCATTTCCAGCACTTCGGACACATATTGGGGTGCATCTTCGCCAATTTCAAAGGAGGAAGATGCCATTTGTAGAACATTTTATAAGCGTTTTCTTTATAAACTGCAGTTTTTGTAATCTTATTGTTTCTACCCCAGACCTTTTCCCATTCTATTAAGGTGATACTACGACCTACATTCCTACTCCAGGCTATCATATTCCCTTTGTCTGTTTCTTCTTCTAATTCTACTTCTAATAAATAATTATAAAATGTAGTTATATTTTTTTTGCCTGGTCCTAATAAATTTTTTTCTAATTGCTGAGGTTTATTGTTAATTCTGAATTCTTTCCTATACTGTTTATATCTACTATGGATTTGGAGGTATACCCACTGATCAATTTTAAATCCCCGCTCTTGCAATTCTTGTCGCGATTTCAAATTTCCTTGTATGTCCAATAAATCCTGGTATTTAATCATTTTAGTAATATCCAAATTGTTTGGGTGGATCATCGCCTCCATTGTCGATATTCAAATCGGTACTTTTTGATAGTGTTTTTTCCATATTTTTCCCCAATTAGTTAATAATGAGTCTCTAATTAAGTGTCTATGGAAATATTTTTGACTGAATTTCCCTACATCCCATAAAAAAGCGTGCCACCACCTCTGCAGATCATGGCCTTCTAAGAATAGAATTATCTTATTAATTAAATTCACCCACTCTTTTAGCCATACTAAAGAAAGGCAGCAATATAATACAATTCCCAATTTGAAAGTGCCAACCCTTCCCTTTAAATTCATTAAAATTTTCAAAATCTGCACATAGCTCCAGTATTATAGATACCTTCCTTGTTGAATGCACTTTAATATTTGGCACTAATGTCATATTCCAGTATTAGTACCATTTTATAAAGCTTTGGTAAGATCACACCTGGAATACTGCATCCAGTTTTGGTCACCACATTACAAAAAAGATATTGAGACTTTGGGAAAAGTGCAACAACTGTCATAACTCTGATAAACTCGGTGCAGTTTATATTGGACATTTTTTAAGAATGTATATTATATCACCATACAATTTTACCATATTACAGAGGACACAAAGAGAAAAGAGACTGGAATGTAAATTGATGAGTACATAAGACTTTGAAGAGAAAAGAAGTTTTCTTGAAATGCCAACTTTAAGAACTTTCAGTGATAGAATAGAATAGAATAGAATATCTTTATTGTATTCTGTTGAATATAAGAAGTTCTGAAAATCTTTTTAATTGACTGAAAAGTGTGGACATTAGAGCATTATTTAAAAAGTTAGTGTATAAAAGGGCATATAGACTGCACTTAAATGTTCAGAGAGAGGATAGTGTTTCTAACAATATACTTTTCAGCAAAGAATAAATAAAATGGAATCCTTGGTGCTCTTTCAGACTGCTTGCTTGCTTGAAGATGTTTTGTTACCCAACTAGGTAATATCATCAGTGCCCAGTTAGTGTTGGTGTGGATGTGATTTTCTCCTTGATCCTTCCTTGACTAAGATATTATTTTCTTCCTGTTTGTCTTGTGTTAATCTGGGTATTGGCTGCTGGAGAGGATATAGAACCATAGAATCATAGGGCTGGAAGGGATCCCAGAGGTCCAACCTCCTACTCAAGGCAGGAGCCTTATACCATCCTGATCATACGGTTGTCCAATCTATACTTGAAAACCTCCAGTGATGGAGCACCCACAACCCCAGGAGGTAAGCTATTCCATTGATTAATTGCTCTCATTGTCAGAAAATTTCTCCCTACTTCTAGGTTCGATCTCTCTTCGACAAGCTTCCATCCATTACTTCTTGTCCTGTCTTCTGGTGCCCTAGAGAATACATCTCTTCTCTGTGACTGCCTCTCAAATACAGGAAGACAGCTAGCACCCCTCCCCCCAATCCTTCTCTTCAGTAGGCTAGACATACCTAGCACTTCAACTGTTCATTGTATGATTTAGCCTTCAGACCCTTTATCATTGTTGCTCTTCTCTACACAGTTTCCAGGGTGTCAACATATTTTTGTTTGTATGTTCTGGCCATTTTCATTGCTGTTATTTCATTCTTAGCTTTTGTCTTTGAATTGTACATAAACATGGTTTATTTCTGTGTGTCTATTGATGGCTGATTTTCCTGAATGGACAAATAAAGACTGTAAATGCTATTAATAAAATAACTTTGTGTTTTATTTAATTTAAATCTACTAACTCGGGGAATTTAAAGCTACTGTCCACTAATTCAGAGAAGATTTTCTTGATTAAAAAAACCCTACAACTCAAACAAACACTATAGGATTTCAATTACAAATCTATAGAAAGTGGCCAGCTGGGTACACAGAAATATATAATAATGTGCTTTTCTTTTTTTTCCTCACAGGTCTAGCAAGTTCCAATTACTCTTTATTATTGTAAATAATGGGAAATATTTCTGATTAAAAAAGACTGTTTTGTATAGTTAGAACACAATACTTTGAATCCAAAATAATTGAGAAGTAACTAAGCCCTACTCTTTGCTCCTAGCTTCCTTTTTAAAAATAAAAAACCTGCACTTTTGACCTTGAATTCAATAAAACCTTCTCTCATAGATATGTATAACAAGATTACCCAAGCAGGCACCCTGTAAAAGTGCTGGACCATCTCTCAATAGAACAGTAATGTCATAACTCATAGGATTGAGTAAAGTTTTGATTTAAAGGGAATTTGATCAAATCCGTTCCTTCAAACTGAATTTCAAAAACCATTTTCTGATCTAAATTGTTGCAATGGATTTATGTGCGTGCAAGAAGGAAACAAACAAAAAGCGGTATCGTCTCAGCACTAAACTTTGGAAAGAAATGCAAAATCTCCTTTTTTCCAAAATCCTTTTCTCCCAGCAGATAACTGGGCTTAACACATGTAGTGCTAAGTCCTTCCATTGGCATATCAACTTTATCATTGTTAGGTCTGGTAGATCTTATCTGTCACACAATCAATTAAGGCTGTAATAATAAACCCACTGGATGCTCTGATTTATTCTAATTTTGCCCTAGATTTAATCTGTAATACTGTAGAAATTCAAAGGAATAACATTGCTATTTTCTTTTATGATCTTAACTCATCTGGAGATAACTTGAATGGGTAATTCTGCTGGTTCCCAAGGATGGAAAAGATGAAACTTTAATAGTCTATCTTTTTTCTCACCCTAATGTTGTCAGGAAACATCAGCATTTGAGTTTTGCAGACCCCTATACTAATGAATCCAGAAATACATTGGAATGTTCATTTCCTTTTGGTCTAATGTTATTGGGCGGCGGGGAGTGCTTGTATGCAACTTGTGACTTAACAGTACAACACTCTTTTTGCATTTTTGCTTCCCCTTGCCCTTACCATGCTGATGCCTTTGCTTGAAAAGGCGGGTGGATTTTGTTAGGGACAACATTGTTTACCCTAACTGGTTTAGGTGAAATAATA
>BLBF01000026.1:27152846-27172820 GCA_015471245.1 Laticauda colubrina
GTGTGCCTATCTGACTAACGCTGCACATTCTGTTTAGCTTGTCTCCCCAACCCTGGTTGGGGAACCCAGGCTTAACAGATTTGACTACAGGTCAGTGTAGGGGAAGAGCTGCAGATGGTAGAACAAAATCTCCTTGGACATAGAACCATGTATTCCAATCTTTTATATCATGAAAGGTAACTACTTGAAATGCTTAAGAATCACTGTCATGAACCATCTGGTCAGAGGTGGTATTCAGCAGGTTCTGACCAGTTCTGGAGAACTGTTAGCGGAAATTTTGAGTAGTTCAGAAAACCAGCAAATACCACTTCTGACTGGAGGTTTTACACTATCTTTCCCCTGCCATGCCCATCAAAACAACACCCACAGAACCAGTAGTAAAAATATTTGAATCCCACCACTGCACCTGATACAAAACAGCTACAAGATCTAAACCAGGAGTCCCTAAAATGGCAACTTTTAAGACTTGTGTACTTCAACTCCTAGAATGCCTCAATCAGCCATGCTGGCTATGAGGAATTCTGTGAGCTGAAACCCACAAAGTCTTAAAGTTGCCAAGTTTGGAGACCTCTGATCTAAACACATAGCAACATCCCTTTTTTAATCTGCTAATTGTAAGAAAGGACATTCATTTAAGCCCATGTCCCACTGCACCAACAGATGCAAAGAGGATGTAAAATGGACAAAAAAGCTTGCCATCCATTGGAAAACGCGATGCCTCCATTGTGTACTTATTGCATACATGTTTCATATGCTCTGTCGAGCATCTGTCCACTGAGATTTCATCCGCGCAAGAAGTTTTGAGCTGCACAAAACTTTGTGAGCGGATGAACTTTCCGCCGCATATGATGTACATCCATGGCAAATATGGGCAACAAACTTTCTATGTCCATTATCATCCATTAAACGTCCGCTGTATCCTCTCGGCATCCTCTGGCCATCCCCTCAACTCACATCAACTCCAACGGAAAACAGAAAGAGGGAGGAAACAAAAGATGCATGGAACGTCCACACAGCGTTAGTAGCACGGAAATAGAATGGATGTGGATGCATCTCGTATATAAAGGATTAAAATGGACAAAACGTTTGTATATGGGATGTATCTCAGATATTTAGGATATCTGCAATATGTCTAGAGTATGTAGAAGGACACCTAGCAGAAAACCGATATTTCCTATAAAAAGGGGGAGGAAATCATCTGGTTCTCAGTATGAGTCCAGCAGCCATGGTGTACAGACCTCTTCACCCTTGGTTTTGCTCTTCCACATCATCCATTGTTCTCCACCATGGAATATCACACAGTCCTTATGGTAGCTGCAATCATTCAACACTAGAACCAAGTCCTGTTCAGACTGTTTCACCATTTCTACACAAGGAGAAGAAGAGGCGTTCAAGAGCTGTGTGGGTCCGAGGATTGATCGGGGGAAGAGTGGAGTTTGGACTGTATGACAAGCTGATGGTGGAGCTGAGGAATGAAGACACTCGTGCATTCCAGCACTTCATGAGGATGCCCTCAGCCATGTTTGATGAAATAGTAGAGCGTCTGAGACCCAGGTTGACCAAGCCGAGCACCAACTTCCGTCCCAACCTGGACCCTGGACTGAAGGTGGCACTGACTCTGCGGTACCTGGCCTCTGGAACCACAGACAGAAACATGCAGTATGCCTGAAGGGTGCCACACAACAGCATCAGCAAAGTGGTCAGAGAAGTGGTGCAGGCCATCATCCAAAGAATACATGGAGGAGCTCCTCCATTGTCCCACCACTGAAGAAGGCTGGAGGAAAGTTGCAGAAGAGTGGTATCAGAGGTGGAACTTTCCCCACACCGTTGGAGCCATAGATGGGAAGCACGTGGCCTGCAAAGCTCCAGCCAACTCAGAGTCCAATTATTACAACTACAAGGGCTTATTCAGTATCATCCTCTTCGCCATGGTTGATGCTGACTTCAAGTTCATGTACATCGATGCTTCAGGCAATGGGTCAGCTTCAGATAGCCAAGTATACAACGGCAGTGACCTCAAGGATGGGCTGGAACGCAAGCTCATCATGGGTTTTGCAGATCCAGACCCCCTACCCAGTGACACACAAGATGTGCCCTACTTCATTGTGGGTGATGACACCTTCTCCTTCAGAACCTACCTCAGGTAGCCCTACAGTTCCAGATACCTCACCCGTGAAGAGAGGATCTCCAACTACAGGCTGTCCAGGGCAAGACGGGTGGTGAAGAACGCCTTTGGCATCCTGGCCAACAGGTTCCAGGTACTTCTCTCCACCATGCAGCATCACCCAGAGACAGTGAGGAGCATCATGGAAGCTTGCTGCATCCTGCACAATCTCATGCACACCCGCTACCCAGTGTTGCAGAACAGGCTTGTGGACCGTCAACAAGGGAATGGGGACATGGAGCCTGGGGAATGGAGGCAAGGACGAAACCTGATAGACACTGTGGATGTACAAGGCCCCAACAGAGCTTCACGTGAAGGGAAGAAGCAGCACAACCTACTCAGACACTGGTGCAACTCCCCAGCTGGAGCAGAGAAGTGGCAAGACAGGAAGATAGATGGTTAATGGATGCTGCCTTCAGCCTGTCTCATAACACTGATGAGATTGTGCCATGTATATTGAGTGGCCCTACAATGAACAGGGCATTAATAAAAAGCTTTGTTTATTTTGAAATGTGTTGATCAATGAATAAATTGTTATTGATACAAAAGGTCCATATGTGTGGCAGCTGGGAGGGTGGACCATACAGTCCCACTCTGCTTGCACTGGAGGTTTAACTATCCCACAACTATCCTTACCTATCCCACAACTATCCTTACCCATCCCACAAGCATGCAAAGGATTAACCATTTTTTAAAAGTTTTCACCAACACTTTATTAAGTAAAAAAAATGAACCCAGTGTGTGAAGCAAAGATAACCTTTATTAATAACTGTTTTAAGTAAACTTTATGACTTTATTAAAAAAGCAAAATGAACCAAATAAAATGTCTTGAGAAAAGATAAAGTGAACAGGTAACAACTCAGTCTCTGGCACTATTCTCAGTCACTCTGAGGCATGTCCTGTTAAGCAGCCAGGGACTGTGGAGGTGGCTGTGGCTGTGGCTGGACTGCTGATCTGAAGCGCCATTGGGGTGCTTGGCCCCGAGAGTACAACAGAGGATGGTGTATTCAGGAAGCTCTCAGAGAGCTGACTCAGTCCCAAGAAGTTGAGAGGCCCTTCATCAAGTACCTGGGATGTCAGGCAGAAGACTGATGACAGATCGTCCGTTGATGGGCTTGGCTGTGGGGTGGAGGAAGGAGGAGTGTAGTGGGGCTGTCTGGTCTGCAGCTGGGCGAGGTGTGGCATCTGTGGCGTGCGATGAACCTGGGTCTGGATTGGGAAGGGCTGTTTCTGCTGTGGGAAATCCTGGTAGTCGTAGCCTTGGTAGGTGAGGGACTGTTGAAAGCGTGGAAAGGCAGTGACATCACCTGGGCTGGAGGAGCAGACCTGCACTGGGTCGGAGCAGGTTCAGCTGGGCCTTGAGCGTTGTGAAGAAGTGCTGTTATCTTTTGTTTCATCACCTGGTATTGGGCCTCGGGCAGGTCCATGAAGGTCTGGCTCATGTAGGTGATGAAGGGCTTCCAGTCCGAGGATGATATGTCGCTGTGGACCAGCTGAGAGAGAAGTTCTGTGCTGGTCTTGATTGTGTCCCTGATCTCCAACAGGACAGTGTGGCTCTGGCCCCCCAGTCTGCCTCTCTGCCTGCATCCTGTGGAGCTGGGGATGGGTTTGGGCGTGGATTGGTCTCTGGTGGCTGCCGCTTCTTGCTCCATTTGTGACAGTGGATCCTCCAAGTCCTCCGGCATGGGGAGTGCAGCTGTCGGGGGGATGTCTGCCGTGGGGCCCTCTGAAGACACCTGCCTGGACAGGGCAGCTGTCTCCTGGCTGGAAGAGGACTGGCTGTCTGTGGGCTGTCTGAGGGATAGGGGTGTCAGAGGGGCTGCTCCTCGGTGGCAGACCTCACCCTCCAGAAAGCTGCACTTGGCCATGACGTACATCTCCTGGTCAGTGAGCTTGACAGTGGCCTGCCCAGCTTTCTTGAGGTATAGCTTGCCATACCAGGTGTGCATGTGCTTCCACCATCCCAGGAATGCATCTGCAGTGTAGCCCAGGCTCTCTGCCTTGTCTCTCCAAGCTGCCTGCTTTTTCTTGGTGTCACGATAGAATCTATGGCCCTTTCTCCACAGGTACTCGTTCTCCCTCAGGCATTCCAGCACCTCCTCCTCATGGTCCTCAGAAATGGTGTACTGTTTCCTCTCTCCCTTCTCCTTCCCTTGCCTCTTCCTCCCTCTGGCAGGGGCTTCAGCAGCAGGACTTTGAGGGCCTTGGGCTGGTCCACCACAGCAGCAGTAGCAGTAGCAGCAGCACCAGCAGCAGGAGAAGCACCAGCAGCACCAGCAGGAGAAGCAGCAGCAGCAGCTTCAGAGTCAGTGCCAGGGGGTGGGATGGTGGTTCTGTCCTTCTTGCCAGGGCTGGTAGGAGTAGGCACAGGCTTTCTCTTCTTCCCTGACTGACGAACCATGGTGTTATTCAAAGATGTCTGTGGCAGCACATCTTTCCTCTGAATGCTGACTGCGTGCGAGCTGCATCCTTTTATATCCACGGAGCTGATGCAATTCATACTTCCCGCATGCGCAGTGAACTTTTTGCCTCTGCTATGCATCCGCTATGCATCCGCTTTGTTTCCTATAGGTGTCTGTGATGCATCCACATCATCCGCTATGCATCCGCCCCTTTCCCCTATTTATCCGCTTCACAATTCTCCCCCGGAAGCCCTTCGGATGTGTCATCCACTTCCATCTGCTTTCATCCACTAGGCTTTCTACGAACATCCATTTAACATCCCCGCTATGTACTACCCCCGTCCGTTCCTTTCCGTTCTTTTCCATTCTGTTTATGCAAATCTGGGCCACTTTTTGGAGTGGATAACAACGGATGGAGCCACCCCCGAAATTTTGCTCGTCCGCTGTGTCCTTTTTGCATAGGTTTTGCATCCGTCGGCCAGTGGGACCTAGCCTTTAACATGGGCTATTCTAGCAAGAAAGATAAAAACTAAATCGAAACATAGAACAAGATATTTTAAACATAGAATTATCTGGTTAAAGACAACTATGGAATTTTATGACAGTTAGATAATGGAGAGAGACGGAGATGGAGGGGAAGAGAGCGATAGATAGGTGATAAATAGATGGGATAGATAAAAAGAAAGAGAGAGATATGATAGGTAGGTAGGTAGGTAGATAGATAGATAGATAGATAGATAGATAGATAGATAGATAGACTATCAGCTTTGTGAAATGAAAGAAATTCACATCCCAATATTATATATTTGAGCTAATCACTTGCTAAAAGCATAATCAAGATATTGCAAACAGATCTAAGAGTGCTTATAAGACTCAGTGTTTTGGCGTAAAAAGCTAAATTAAAATAATTATTGTGAAAGGAATAAGAATAAAGACATTTCTACTATTTCTTTGCAGATAGATATTTTAGTATGGGATGGTGGAAATATTCAAATAAATAATAGTGATCCAACTTCATTGTTTTAAATATAAATTTGGATGGTTTACATTTCATTATATATTCAATATTCTGTGTAGGCAATTTGTTATTCTAACTACATGAAATATGGCAAATACAATTGAAAATGTAAATACTCTAATCCTACAAAGCAGTTTAAATTGTACTTAATGTATGCACATACATTATGTTCTTCAAATAAGTACAAATACATGCAAAAAAACACCCCATAATTTCAAATGAATTAGACAAGATTCTTTTAAGTGTAATTTAACTGAATATTTACAACTTTATTTATTAAGTAGCTGTTCACTTCTGAAGGTTACAAGGGAGCTCACTGAAATTCTTTAACATAAAAATATTGAGTGCAGAAAAAGAAAAACAAGAAATATTTCAGTTTTGCAACTTTAAGAGGTGAAAAGAATGCAGAAAGAAAGCTTTGAAATACATGCTTTGTTAATAGAGACAATGACCAACATCGTTATATATGATTTCAATGTCCTATATTGGTCTTTTATAATATATGCAATCAGGGGTGGGATTCTACCAGTTTGGATCGGTTCTATAGAACTGGTTGTTATGGTTCTGTGCAGTTTGGAGAACCGGCAAATTATGCCGTTGGCTGGCCCCGCCCCTCTCTGCTCACCCCTCCCCTCCCAGTCAGCCCTTATCACACATGCACAACATCATGTACATGCCCCACACATGCACGACATCATGTACATGCCCCACATTGCTGACTGCATTCTCCCCCACCCAGTCACTCTTTAAGATATTTCTTTTTCTCCCTCCTGACTATCAGCTGTTCTGACAACATCCCCTGATTTGCCCAGGATAATTCCCTCAGGCCCAGGAGGCAAAAGGGGGCATTTTTTTGGGGGGGGGGGGTGTGCTGCACAGCCTCCTTGCACTCCATTTTTTTCCTTCCTGGGCCTTAGGGAAGCTTCCTGGGAAGTTTCCTTTGCCCCCCCAAGTGGCCAAAAGATGGAGCATGGGGAGGTGCTGCGCACCCCTCCCCTGCACTCTATTTTTTGCATTCCTGGGCCTCGGGGAAGCCTTCTGGGAGCAAAAATGCTCCCACAGGAGTCTTCCCTGAGGCCCAGGAGGCCAAAAAAAAAAAAAACCCACCCAGAGAGTGGGAGATGCTGCTGCCAAAAAAGGAGAAGCCGCAACCACCCAGTCACATGGCCATGCCCACCAAGCCATACCGACCTAGCCACACCCACATAACCATCTGTTAAAAAGTTTGAATCCTACCCATGTATGAAATTCCTGAGACAAAAGTTAATTTGATAGAATTAGTGTCAATAGATGTTATTTATATAAACATAATATAGATTGCCATTGTTTAAACATCCTGAACAAGATTGTGCCACATGATTATCCGTGAATCCATCCATGATTATTTATCCGTAAGTATCAATACTAAATGGATGGATTCCATTCAGTATCAATACTACATCCATAAGTATCAATACTAAATGGACATTAATATGTTCATCAGAATATTCTCACCCTTTCAAGGATCAGTAATAGAACAATTCCAGTCCCTTCTATTATTGATTGCTTTAGTCATGATGGTTACTAAGTTAAACAAAATTGTTTGCTAACCCATTAATAGTTTTGTTGTAATAGCTTCATACAGAAATTAAGAAGTGACCAGCACAAGTCCAGGAACTATTAAAACATAACTGGGAAAGTGCTTGTATCCTAGTTGAACCTGTCAGCAGGGGTGGGCTGCTGGGGATTCATAGAGAGCCCCTAGATAATATTCTGTGCAGTTCGGAGAACCCCCAAATCCCACTCCTAGCTGGTCCCTCCCACAGACCTGCCAAAGGAAAATCTGGAGACCATGAAAAAAAATCTGGAGATTCTATAAAAAAAATAGTGAGATTCATGGTCACGTGAAAAACTAACCAATCAGAGCGTGTTGTATCCGGTGGTAGAAAAAGCAAAATGGAGGTGCCCAGAGTAAAAAGAAATGTGCTGTATGTATATATGACTGTATGGTAATATCGATATTGCGTGATCTGAGAAGTGGCATCATGTCGTTTGTGTGAGAATCAGATTTATGCGAGTATAAGCCGACCCCCAAATTTTGAAAAAAAAAAAAAGTGTTTTAGATTTGGCGTGAGATTGAGGAGCCTTGTCGTGAGACCGTGAGACATGACAAAAAATCATGAGACTCATGGCAGAACCGTGAGAGTTGGCAGGGCTGCTCCCACCCTACCCCTCCCCTCCCAGAAGTCCCCATGAGGCCCATTTTGGATGCAAGAAAGTACAGGGCACACGCGGATGCTCGGAGAGGGGTGAAAAACAGGCTTCCTAGAAGTTTGGGAAGACTGGAAATGGACCTGTTTGTGGCTTCCAGAGCGCCTTTGGAGCCCACGGAGGCTATTTTCACCCTCCTGGAGGCTTGAGGAAAACCTCCAGAGCCCTGAGAGGGCAAAAACACTCCCCGATGGTGCAGGAGACCAACTAGGCCATGCACATCAAGGCTACACCCAGCCAGCAACTGGCCAGAGAACCCTTTGCTAAAATTTTTGAAGCCCACCCTGCCTGTCAGGATCAAATACTTGCTATTAAATCTTGCAGTAAAGTGATATTTGAACACGGCAATAGCACTTAAGAGTATACCTATAGTACCTATAGACCTATAGTAGGTCTATACCTACTATACTGCATTCTAATCACTGTGCCATGAGGGTTCATACACGATACACTAGTGGAGCTATTAATTCTTCTTTTATCTTTATTTACAGAAAGTAATACTGGCAGCGATTATGTTTTTTCTCTTTTTGTGCTACTTTGCTCATAAGTAAGGAGTAGCAATACAAAACTGAGAAGGATAGGAACGAATCACTGTGGTTAGAGAATAACTTAACATAAGATGAATCTTGTCTTTGAGTAATTTTTGTTTTTTTTAAATATATATTTTTATTAAAATAATTTTTAACAAAATGAAAGCAATATATATTTGGAAAGAAAATAAGAAAGAATACTAAGAAAGATAAAATTTAGAAAATGAAAAGTTATACAAGAAGCAGCTTCTGGTCTTTTTGACATGGGTAGTTATAAATGCATTTATATTTTTCTCTCTCCCTCTCAATTTACATCGTAATTTCTTTCTTCTATAAGCCAATCTTTCTAACCATCAAATCCATAAATCACAAGTTCATTTTTTTCTTTTGTTCAGCAAAAAGCCCATAATTTTTCTTACTATAATTTTACTGAAGAAAATTTAACAAGAAAATAGCAATATAAATGTTAGGAAATAAAATAAAGAGGTATAGCGAAGAAAGAAAATAGAGAAGGAAAAGAAAGAAAAGGTGAAAAAACATGCCTTTGAAAAATGGACGAAGAATTTTCTTCTCCTAAACAATGCACTATTTTGAATTTTATTTTGTTTGACCACAAATTTGAGGGACAATTTCATAAAAGCCATTTGTGCTTTGTTCTAGCATTGTTCCCAGTGGATTAGCTGTCAGTTACAAGATCCCACTGGTAGTCAGTATGGACAAATTATGAATGTTTTCCTTCTACTTAAAAGTTTGAACGAAGTGGTTCCTGCTCTCAGTTTCCATTAAATTAATGAAGATATTAATGGTAGAAGTAATTTCCAATTGACACATGGGAATGGGCAGGGAAAGCAAGTGTGTTATGACACCAACTCTGCAACTCAAGGATGAAAAGGTAGAATTTGCATTGTGATGTCATGACACACATTTCCTCATTTTGGCCTCATTGTAATTAGGAATGACACCTGCATCTTTAATAATTCAATAGTTGAAAGGAAACCAATAATATGTACATCACAACAATGGAATAAATTGTGCAGGAAAATAATGAGTGAATAATAATGCTAATAGGCAAAATTCCAAACTCCATTCCCATAATGTTTTGATTCAAGAACAATTTTTATGTTATAAATAATAATAAATGATATATATTTGTTCCTCAACTTGGTGTTCTCCAGAATGTGTTAGAATTTTCAGAATTTCTGGACATTTTTGACAACTGTCTATTGGATTTGAACTTCAAAAGTTTAAGTAGATTAATGCATACATACTTTCCTACACATATTTTCAAATAAAAGGGAGGGAAATTGCATAACAATTCCTTCTCAGCCACAAAAGTTCAAGTTGCTTTGTCAGAAGTTTCAAAGGGAACTGAATTTTAAGTGTCAGCTGGTGCCTTCACTCACCTCAGCAATGAAAGACTTGGCTGTCAAAGGGTTCATTACCAAAATGGCCCGTCTCAGCGTGTCTCGATAGCGGTTGAGTTCTTCAATCCGCATGGTAGTGAAGAGTCCTGTGATCATTTTATTGATGTTGTTCTCAACTTTCTGAAGTGCTACATCTATTCCCTGCTGAGATACTTTGTCCAAAAACTCTTGTATTCCACGGATATCTGGGAACATTAAAAAAAACTCATCAGAATGCTAATTACCAAATAGAACACATACAAAACTGATTTGGTCTTAACTGGAGAAAGGTATTGTGCCTCGCTGTTAAGCAACCATCCCCAGAAGCCACATTAACTTAATATTCATTGCAACTGTTTGCTAGCTACATTCCTGACATGTCCTAAAGGGCTAATTTGTGAGGGGAAATTTTTAGGCACTAGTTTATTTCGAAATGAACAATTTGAAATGGAATTTAATTATCCCTGGTTTGCTTTCCTTGGATGATCATAGTATGAAACCAAATCCTGACAGACTGCGGTGTTCATTAAGTAACACCTGCCAAGAAAAAGGACAATAAGTTATCAAAAGACAATCTACCACTGATTTTACTCCATCAGATAGAACCCAGAAATCACATTATAACAATAGCTCCCCTGTCATCAGGAAGAAATTTAGAAGTGGAAAACATTAACAACAATGGCACTTATAGTAAATATGTCAAAAGAATTGAGAATTTGAAACAAGTGTGCATACCAGACAGAGTCACACCTTGAGACCAATTGCATGGATAAAACTTCAAAATCTAATGATAGGAGCACTTGAAAAATTAAACCAGGTACAAATTAATATGAACTGAGAAGAATGGGCTACGAAATGGTAATGGGTAGGGGAAAAATAATTTCTCTCTTTGTCACTCTTACTAAAAATAAGCTTCTAAAACTGATTAATTACATCTCAAATTAAAATTAGAGTGCTTCAGGCTTTTTCTGAAATGCAAAAAGCACCCTAAGTGATATTTGCCAGGTCTATTCTAAGGAGAAAAATACTTAAATTTCTCTGGTGCTATTCTTACTTACCTGAAGTTTCCCAGGTTTCATCATTAAAAAAAACAAAACAAAAATAAAATCACCTCACTCAAGCAATTGACCCTACATGTGTGTTAGTTCTTCCTTTGAAAGTAGGTCTTCCTTTCCATCTTTCCATTTAAAGTTTTGTTCAGATATGAGTTGACAATATTGGATATAAGTATCATGTCAAAAGCTGCTAGAAGTAGCTGAAGGGTTAAAAAAATGACCAACAGTTGTTTTTGCTAGGACTGTTACAATAATTATTTGACCGAGGACTGATTTAGATATATCTGCTTTCACAGAAAGTCTGGAATACCCCAGGCTTAGACTTCCTCGGACTGACCTCATGCATGAAAATAGTCAGAACTGGATGCCAGAATTTGGCTGAAGATAATTAGGCAGCCTAAAGAGTGGTGTGTTGGCCTAGAGGTGGAACTCTTGCCTCACAATCAGGAGGCTGTGAGTTCGATCCTGGATAAAGGCAGATATTTCTCTCTCTGGGCAGAATGACAATATATCTGCTGAACAAGTTAGTTAGTTTACTTTATTGTCATTGCATCTCATACAACGAAAATAAATACCATCTTCAGTGTACAAAGCTCCACATTGGCTGCAGGAAGGCCATCCAGCCATTAAACACTCTGCTCAACTCTATTCAGTTGCCCAGACTCCAAGGGATTATGGAGTCATTAAAAGAAGAAGATGATGATGATAATTAGGCAGCCCAAACTAACTTTCTGAAAGGAAGAACAATTTAGAAGTGTAAATGCATATATGTGTAGGCAACTTAATGCCCCTGAACAACAAGGGACCATAAATATCTCTTTTGGCACTGACAGGCTTTAGTAAAAAGTCTGTCAGTGCCAAAAGAGACATTTATGGACTGTCTTTGAGTTTCTTTAGGTTCTCATTTTGAAAAATAAGAAGCAGATGAATGACAAAGCAAAGCAGCAGAGCCCATCATTTTTATACCTGAGAACACTCACGTTGGGCCACGCTGACATTTTAAAGACATCAAAGTGATAAGTGGCTGCAGTACAGTAGTGTTGGAAACTCATCTGCTCGGAAACAGTTTTTTTTAAAAAGAACATTAGGGTACAAAAAAACCCTCCTGTTGGATGCAATGTAGGACACAATCAGCAGCAATAACATCAGTTTGTTTTCTGCTTAATGGCTTCTTTGGGGTTTACTACCAATCACAGCAGCCACATTTTATTTATTTATTTTATTTATTTGGTTTTGTCAATTGGTTACAAGATAATAGGTATAAGTAAAAACATAGTTATGAATACATGGATACATGTATAAGAAAAATAAAAAAAATAAAAGAAACAAAAGGACAGGGATGGTAGGCACGTTGGTGCTCTTATGCACGCTCCCTACAGACCTCTTGGGAAAGGGATGAGGTCAATAGTAGACAGTCTAAGGTTAAAGTTTTTGGGGTTTGGGGAAGAAACTACAGAGTCAGGTAGAGTATTTCAAACATTGACCATTCTGTTGCTGAAGTTGTATTTCCTGCAATCAAGTTTGGTGCGATTAACCTTGAGTTTGTATCTATTGTTTGCTCTTGTGTTGCAGCCCTGCCAACTCCCACGGTTCTGCTGTGAGTCTCACGATTTTTTGTCATTTCTCACGGTCTCACGACAAGGCTCCTCAATCTCATGCCGAATTTAAAACCTTTTTTTTTTTTTTCAAATTTGGGGGTTGGCTTATATGCGAGATCGGCTTATATGTGAGTATATACGGTAATCGTTTTTCTTTATGTCTGTCCGTCATTTTGAAAGGGGAATAGGCCCTGGGAACGAGGCTAGTTTCCCAGTAGTCTTTGTAAGTTCAGCACGGGAAAGCGATCGCAATCGTATAAACATGGCGAAAAGAGGTGGTGATTTTTCAATAGAAGAAAGAAAGCTGCATTTTCTTACAACAGGGAACACAAATAAAACATTTAAATAAACTGTTAATGACTTTCCTCGATGGAAAAGGGGTTTGTTTAATCTTGATCGGGAAAAAAATAGAATCTCACTATTTTTTATAGAATCTCCAGATTTTTTTTCATGGGTCTCCAGATTTTCCTTTATCAGGGGTTGGCAGGTCTGGTGTTGTTATGGTTGAAGCTGAAGTATTCATTGACAGGTAGGACATTGCAATGTATGATTTTATATACTATACTTAGATCGGACCAAAGGTGGCATAGTTCTAGGTTTTCTAGATGTAGAATTTCAAGTCTGGTGGCATAAAGTATTCTGCAATGAATAGAGGAGTGGAGAACTCTTGTTGTGAAATATTTCTAGACTTTCTCAACTGTGCTAATATCAGATATGTAATGTGGGTTCCAGACATTTCAGACATTCTGAAGCACCTTAGATGATACGCTCAAAATCCAGATGGATCTTGACAGACTTGAACACTGAGCCCTATCTAACAAAATGAAATTCAATGTAGAGAAAAGTAAAGTCCTACACTTAGGCAAGAAAAACCAAAAGTACAGATATAGACTGGGTGAAACCAGTTTAATAGCAGTAACTGTGAGAGGGACCTTGAAATTTTAGTGGACAACCAGTTAAATATGAGCCAAGAGTGTACAGCGGCAGCCAAAAAAGCCAATGAAATCCTAAGTGGCATTAATAGAGGGATACAATCAAGATCAAGTGAGGTATTAATACAACTCTATAAAGCCTTAGTAAGACCATACCTAGAATAGTGCATCCAGTTTTGGTCACCATACTCTAGAAAAAGTGCAGAGAAGAGCAACCAAGTTGATTAGGGGACTGGAAACTAAAACATATAATGAACGATTGCAAGTACTTGCTTAGTTAATCTAAAGAAGGACCATGGGAGACATGATAGCAGTGTTCCAGTATTTGAGGGGCTGCCACAGAGAGGAGGAGGTCAAGCAATTTTCTAAGGCACCCAAAGGCCAGACAAGGAATAATAGATGGAAACTGATCAAGGAGAGATTCAACCTAGAAGTAAGGAGAAATTTTCTGACAGTGAGAGCAATCAATGGAAGAGAAGAGAAGTTGCCTTCAGAAGTAGTGGGAGCTTCATCACTGGAAGCTTTCAAGAAGAGATTAGACTGCCATTTGTCAGAAATGGTGCAGGGTCTCCAGCTTGGGTGGCAGGTTGGACTAGATGACCTACAAGGTCCCTTCCAACTCTGTTAATTTGTTAATCTGAAACCATTCAAAATATCTTCTGCATGTTCAAAGTGAGCTTATTCCTGCATTATTTATCATAATTCTTTGCTTATGTGAGAGATTTCACACTAACTTTGTGGCTTTAAGCCAAGGTCAAGTCCTTCTTTAAAAAGATTAAAATGGTGAAATGTTGTAGCACAAATGTTTTTTAGATATGGTGCAGATAATCCTTGACTTACAACAGTGACTGTTCGAAGTTACAATGGCACTGAAAAAGGGATTTACTATCATTTTTCACACTTACATCCATCCGTTGTAGCATCCCCCCATGGTCACATGATCAAAATTCAGATGCTTGCATTTGACTTGTATTTATGATGGTTGCAGTGTCCCTGGATCATGTGATCCCCTTTTGTGACCTTCCAACTTAACAACTATGGCAGGAAAGGTCGTAAAATGGGACAAAATTCCCTGAAATTAACAAAAGTCTCACTTATCAGCAGAAATTTTGGGATCAGTTCTGGTCAAAAACCAAGGGCTATTTATATTATGTTAAATCTGACAAACTTGTTTTGAGTTTATTTCCTCTGCAAATGGATTAATATGGAAATGGTTCACTGAAAATGAAAAAAATAAAATAAAAAATAAAATCTGAACCCATGCTTTTAGGAAGTTGTGGTTTACAATTCTCCCCAGCCAGCAGATATGAATGGGAACCAGAGCCCAAGGCCTTTTCGAGATAAATCAAGGGATATAATTGCAGTATTTAGCTAGAGCCTTCAGTAAATTTCAAGTAGCACTAAACACTAAATAATGGCTTAGTGCTACTAAAGTATATGCTCATTCTAAAAATATACTTCCAAAAGATAGTAGGTGATGCTTAATTGCAGCTCCTATTTAATGTCTAAATCAGGGAAATTAAATTCAGTCTAATCAGCACTGTTAGAGGTCTTTTTGGCGCTTCAAGGACAATTTAAGAAGCAACACAATTATCAAATGACTAAAAATGTGCCAGATTTAAAGGGCATCATAAAAATATATGCTTTAACTTTAACCCTGGAATATATATCTATCAAAGGGTATTCCTGCAGGCTTACAAAATTAATACAAAATCTGAAATAAGGTTTCAGGTTTTATTAAAAAAAATAGGCATGAATGAATTTATACCCTTTTGTTATATATAGCTTGTACCTAAACAGATAATTGTTTATTCTTTTTCCCTCATCTTCTCAAAGTACAAGAGGCATAATTCATAGACAAATATGTTTAGGAGAACTTGTGCAGTACTGGAGATAAGAAATTAAAAGATTTACCAAGAAATCCTTAGTTCACTTTCATATCTAACATGAGAACTAAGTACTTAGTAAGACTCATATTTAATAGATAATATTTACAATCTTCTTTGCATGGCTATTGTATGGATTACAAAAAAATAATGTACCAAAGTCTTCAGAATATTCCAAACTACTATAGAAGTGGTTATTATTGTTATAAGTGTTATTATTAAATCATACTAATATAAGTGGTAATTATACACTGTAGATTTAGAATGCCACCTTTTAACAGAGTTATAGCATTAACTTTCTTCCATAGCCACTACTGAAAAGATAAAAATGATACAGTTCCTTTAAATCACCTTTTGATAATCTTTGTATTTAAACTTCTATTTTCGGCTGGCCTTATAATTTAAAAGGAACAGTCCAACAGGTAGGGATGAGATGCTACCAGTTCACCTGGTTCGGGTGAACCCGTAGCTAATTTTATCATTTTTAAATGGCTGGTTCAGCAAACCAGCAAATCCATCGCTGGCTGGCCCTGCCCCGCCCACCCTGCCCCTCCCAGGAGTCTCCACACAGCCTATTTTGGATCCCAGGTCCCTCGTGGAGGCTCAGGGAGGGTGAAAAATGGGCCTCCCAGAGCCTCTAGAAGGCCAGAAATGTGCCTGTTTCAGGCCTCCTGAGGGCCTCCGGAGCCTGGGAAGGCTGTTTTCACCCTTCTGGCTTGAAGAAAGCCTCTAAAACCCAGGGAGGGTGAAAATGCCCCTGCTCACCATGGTGCAGGAGGCACACCATGGCCATGCCCACCCAGCAACCAGACAGAGAACCGGTTGCTAAAATTTTTGAAGCCCACTCCTGCCAACAGCTTTACAATTTAAAGGAAACAGATAAGTGACATTAGACAACATTGAACTCAGGCCAGGATAAAGCTGTATCTAACAATAGACCAGTTTCTATCAAAACAATCAGTCAAGCACTGAATTCATTGAGGAGATTCTGGTCTAATATCTTGTATCTAGCTTAGAGCAGCTACCTGGGTAACAAATATGAAGAAGAGAAAGCAGAAAAGACAGAAAAACTGATGATGAAGAGCTATCAGGATTTATTGTGACAAATCAAATGCACATGAATTTTTTGGGCATAAATGCTTCACTGCTGGAATGGCATCCAATATTATTCCTAAACCAAATCTTCCAGAAAGATACCTTTATCTTCATTGCTAAAACTTTCATCCTTCAATTTTCATCCTTCATTTTCACTGTCCTGCTCATTAAAAGTAATGAACAGAAACACATACTGCATGTTGATAGGACATTATTTTATATTTTCAGTTAATGGTGAAATAATTATAGAAAAGGTGGAGATCAGATGGTGTGGTAAGCTTTAATTGAGTTTAAACTCTACACCAACCAAAGTAGAAATTAGGACTCTAGCTAATTTATTAAATGTCCAGATGAACTGTCCCCATCAAATCTGCTTCCCTAACCACCTCCTCACGTCAAAAAGTCAATTCTTTTCTGCATAATTTCTGTTTAAATCACAGAATGATGGAAATTCTTTTCTGAACAAGAAGTTTATAATTTTGTTAAGGGTAACAATTGAAACAGAAAAACAGCATTGCAAGCTGTTATGCTTTTCACAATATATAATGGCATTATTTATAGTAGGCATTCACAACATACAATAACTATCACACTTAGGCATATATACAACCTACCCCCATATAATGCTTTATATATAGCACTCTCCAGCAGTTTACAACATCAGTGTATTCCCCCCAACAATCTGGGTCCTCATTTTACTAACCTCAGAAGGATGAATGGCTGAGTCAACCTTTAACTGGTCAGGATCGATTGTCTGGCTTGGGCAGTTAGCCTGCAATAACTGCATTCTAACCATTGCTCCACTAGGGTTCCTGGCAAGTATATACAACACAACACTGGTGTTCACCCAATGTCAACTTTCTCATAAGTCTTCTTTCCAGAGCCTATTCTTCTTTCCAGAGCCTGTCCTTCTCTAGCTTTCTTGCTTTCTCTTCCTTTCTATCTGTCTCCCTCCTCCATTTCTGTCCTTGACAAGAGAGTAAAAAGAAAGGAATGGCTGGAATTTACTGTTGGCTCATCAGTGTGGCTCAGTGTAGTCTCCTGGAACTGCTCAGCCTAATAACTACTGCTTCTCTGTTGAGATAAGAACCTTTCTCAGGGTCTTCTGCTTAGTGATTCACCAGAGGTGAAACCTTCTCCACCAACATCTGAACTCATCCTCATCTTCTAGGGTCTTGGATGAAACTTGATTTCATTGAGGGCTGCATCAGTTTTGTGTTTGACATCAGGAGGTTGAGTGGACATGGCCACCATTATGTCACTTGTGTTGGGGGCACCTGTGGTGGCCCGAGTACTCTGCCAGCAAAAATGGGCTCAAGAGCTCCATTTTTGACTGTGATGGCCTCCTACAACCCGATGCCAGCAAAAATGGAGCTCGGGAGGGCTGCAAGTGGTCCTCGTGAGCTCTGTTTTTGTTAGCAGAGGCATTGTGGGCTGGTCCTTCACTATTTCCAGGGCAGCCCTCTGGGTCAGATCTAAGCACCCTGTGGGCTGGATCCAGCCCCCAGGGCTTGAAATTGACACCACTGATCTAAATCTTCCCTTCCCTTCTTCCAGGGAAGCCACCTATTAATCTTTCTTCTCCATTCTTGACCAGACCCAACAACTACTCTATACACATAACTTCTCTCTTCAGCTTTTCTCTTCAGTTATTTTATTCATTCCACAAACAGAGTTTTCCTCTTATTTCCTTCTGTATCTTTTCCTCTCTCCTCTTTTTAGGTTAGACCAGTAGCATGTGTCGTAGGAACTGAAGAGATCAATATTTGCTTCCCCCAGCTCAACTCCCCAACACCTTTATACCAGGCTAGACCAATGGGATTGCTTTTTCAACATCTCACCATACCAACTCTGACAAGCAGCCAAGTTCAGCTCATCAGGCCTCATGACAGCAAAACTTCTAATCAAGACCAAAACTGAGTTGTTGTTTTTTCTTTTAATTCACTATAATGGTTAGCTCATGCCAGCAGAATCGTAACCATGGGAAGTTGCTAAAACCCATAAGTCACAATTCAATATATATGGCAGCCTTTCAACTACAGAAAGGCAATGGAAAGGAAGGAAATAAATCATCCTTTCCTCTTCACTGTACTGTTAATACTTCTGTATAAAAAATAAATTCAAGTAGTCCTTTGAGTTGTGCTTAACTGAAATGCTACAGCAATAGCAATTCAGCTTCCAAATTCAAATTGGTTTGAAGTTGACATATTTTTCATTTTGGAAAAGAAGTTGACATATTTCTCATTTTGGAAAAAAAAAAAGTGAGGAAGAAAATAGTTTGGACCCTATTCATTTGGATTAGGAGGGAAAAAATTGTTCCATTGCTAATCTTAAAGTAAACAATAAATGGATTTGAAAACTGAAAATTTGACTGAGAGATGGCAACTGACACAAGATTACAGTTCATTCATTGTAGCATGTTCTAGAGAATGCCACAGTGGACTGTTGCTTTGATCATAGCGGCATATGTTGGCAGTCATTATTTTCCTCTAGTTAAATTCTAAACCAACCCAAATAAAAGCAATATCTTCCATTAATTTATCATTAGTCATGAAAAATAATTGTCACAGTCTATGATCAGCTATAAGGTTATAGTGTGTTCACTGAAACTTCGGAAAGATGAATGCACACACATCCCAAATGGTTAAGTTGCATTCCTAATGAATAATCTAATCTAATCAAAGGGGTAGTAATTGTAGAAAAGGGTATGTCTTGAAAGAAAGCTACAATCTCCCCACTTTTTCTCCCCTAAACTTAAGGGGGGAGACTACAAAAACAAATCAACTGCAAGGTAACAGAAAATCTATACATTACCAACAAAGGCTGCAATAATTCAAGAATACAATCATTAAATTTTATGGAAGAAGCATAATTTTCCCCAAAATAAAATGTTTTCTTCTCCTACCATTTCTGCAATTATTCAGTTAAAGGGAAATGCGTTTTTTTAAAAAATCACCAGGTGATTTATGCAAAAGGCTGCTTTGTTCCCAGAAAAGCCACCCTATTACAAACGACACTGTCCAAATTTTTATCAACAGTGCTTTGTGAACTTGTTGAGTCATTCCTCTTTGCTCAGTGATTGCTGCAGCAACAGAGGTGCTTCATCACAGGAATGAATTGCGCACTATTCGGGCACAATGAAATAGCTTAGCAGAAATTTCAGTTCTTTGGACGAAACGCTGAACATGCTGTCCATATTCACATAAAACTTTTAGCACGCAAAATTGGCACAATCCCAAAATTGGCTCCAAAGGATCTTCTTGGCTTGCTCTCTTGTCAGTTATGCATTTTCATTCAATTGTGTCCTAAATTACTTATGCATACAATTTAGTCAGACTGATTAAAAGCAGTTCTCAATATCGAACATCACAAAACAGTGAAGCAGTCACCGATGACAGGATAATGGAAACACTGGGAAAACATCCAGGAAATACCCCCTCCTTATTTATTTATAGGACATATATAGCTGCCAATATATAATGATTCTAGGTGGCTCATAACCATCCATAAAAAAACAAGAATGAAAAATAAACTACACTTATTCTCAGGTGCCAGACCTAACAACTTCCCAACAAAACCCACATCCTAGCCCAATGCTTTGGTCAAAAGCCAGATCTTCATGGCCTTCTTGAAGGTGAAAG
>BLBF01000026.1:27187820-27198915 GCA_015471245.1 Laticauda colubrina
CTATCCCACAGTTAAAGCTGCAGACACTTTAACATACACAACTATGATTCATAGTTATTATTTCACCTAAACCAGTTAGGGTAAACAATGTTATCCCTAACAGCTGGTCTAGTGAAGAGAAGGACCAGGGGAGACATAAATAGTAGTCTTCCAATATTTGAAGGGAAGGGGTCAAGCTTTTTTCCAAGGTACCTGAAGGCCAGACAAGGAATAATGGATGGAAACTAATTAAGAAGAGATTCAACATGGGAATAAGGAGAAATTTTCTGGTAGTGAGAACAATCAAACAATGGAAGTTGTGGGAGCTTTATCTCTGGAAGCTTTCAAGAAGAGATTTGTCTGTCATTTATCAGAAATGGTGTAGGGTCTTCTGCTTGGGGGGGGGGAGGGGTTGGACTAGATGGCCTACAAGGTCCTGACCAACTCTGTTAATCTGTAATAACAATAATAATTTAAAATGTTAAAATGAGAAAATTGTACTTGTGTTACATATAAGACAACAATGTCTTCCTATGCACTTGTCTAAGAGCACTGAATTAAATGGAATAAATTGACTGGGTTACTGGTGAGGAAATATGCAGCAGAAATGGAATTATAGGAAAAGTTATTTTTTTAAAAAGGAAAAAGCAGATTCATGTTCAAACAGCAGCAATGAAAAGAAAGTATCTGGTGCCTAATTTTAGCAACAAAGCAAATATGGGGAATATGAAGAATGGGATTCAAAATATTTATATTTGATAGAATAAATATTGATATTTATATTTGGGCAAGGCTCAGATTAGAATAATTTATATTTCTTTGAAGCAGAAAGAAAGTCATGCCAAACTTTTGAAAATAATCCTGGAAATATTGGTAGAGATTTAAAGCCCCTGTCACACTGCACCAACGGATGCAAAGAGGATGTAAAACGGACAAAAAACCTTGCCATCCGTTTGAAAATGCGATGTATTCACTGCCTCCATTTTGCTTCCTCTCTATCCGTCCAGCATCTGTTTATTGATGTTTCATCCCCTCCAAAAGTTTTGGGCTGCCTAAAACTTTTGCACGGAAAATGTAACCAATTCGTCCATTCTGCATCCGCTACGCATCCGCTACGCATCCGTTAGGCATCCGTTACGCATCCGCTATATCCGCTCGGCATCCGCTGCGCATCCGTGCAACTCCATCTGCCCGGACGAAGGGAGGAAGCGGAAGGGACATGGAACGGACGCAGAACGGATGCAGAACGGATGCAGCACGGAAACAAAGCGTTTAAAACGGAAAAAACATCCGCAGAGGGGACCTATCTTGGATATTAAGGGTGCCTAGAGGATGCCTAGAGGATGCCTAGAGGATGCCTAGCGGAAAACCTATACTGCCTATAAAAAGGGGGAGCAACTCATCTGCATCTCACTTTCAGCCCAGAAGCCCAGCTGTGCAGACCTCTGCAGCCTTCATCTGACTCTTCCTCTTCCACAGCATCCAGTCATATGCACCGTGGAATGCAACAAAATCCTTTTGGCAGCCAACATCCTTCTGCAACAGTGCGAAACCATCTACAGTCTCTGTGAACTCTACTACGGGAAGAAAAGGAGGCACCCAAAAAAAGTCTGGGTCCAAAGATGGTCAGCCAGAAGAGCACAGTACATACTTTACGACAAGCTGATGGTGGAGCTCAGGAGCGAAGACACTCGGGCGTTCCAGAACTTCATGAGGATGCCTCCAGCCAGGTTTGACGAAGTTGTGCAGCGCCTGACACCCAGGTTGACCAAGACAAACACCAACTTCCCGCCCAAATTGGAACCTGGGCTCAAGGTGGCACTCACTCTGCACCACCTGGCCTCAGGGACCACCTACAGGAGCATGCAGTATAGCTATAGGGTGCCACCCAGCACCATCAGCTTTGTTGTCAGAGAAGTGGTGCAGGCCATCATCGCAGAATACAAGGAGGAGCTCCTCCAGTGCCCCTCCACTGAAGAAGGATGGAAGAAAGTTGCAGAGCAGTGGTATCAGAAGTGGAACTTCCCCCACACCGTTGGAGCCATAGATGGCAAGCATGTGGCCTGCAAAGGGCCAGCCAAGTCAGGGTCCACTTATCAAAACTACAAGGGCTTCTTCAGCATCATCCTCTTTGCCATGGTCGATGCTGACTACAAGTTCATGTACATCGATGTTTCAGGCAACGGGTCAGCTTCAGATGCCCAGGTATACAACGACAGTCACCTCAAGGAGGGGCTGGAAAGCAACCTCATGGTGGGCTTCCCAGATCCAGACCCGCTGCCCAACGACACGCAAGATGTGCCCTACTTCATCGTGGGGGATGACACCTTCTCCCTCACAACCTTCCTCACGAAGCCCTACACCTCCAAATACCTCACCCGTGAAGAGAGGATCTTCAACTACAGGCTGTCCAGGGCAAGGCGGGTGGTGGAGAACGCCTTTCACATCCTGGCCAACATGTTCCAGGTACTTCTCACCAACATGAAACATCGCCCACAGACCATGAGGAGGATCATGGAAGCTTGCTGCATCCTGCACAATCTCATGCGCACCCGCTACCCAGTCTTGCAGAACAGGCTTGTGGACCTCCAGCAAGGCAATGGGACACGGAGCCTGGGGAATGGAGGCAAGGGCAAAACCTGATCGACACTGAGGATGTGCAAGCCAACAGAGCCTCACGTGAGGCTAAGAAGCAGCGCAACCTCCTGAAACACTGGTGCAACTCCCCAGCTGGAGTGGTGGAGTGGCAAGACAGGATGGTAGATGCTTAATGGATGCTTCCTTCAGCCTGTCTCATCACATGGATGAGATTGGGCCATGTATGTTTGGTTGGCCTACAATGAACAGGGCATTTAATAAAGAGTTGTGTTTATGTTGACATGTGTGGATCAATGCTTACATTGTAATTGATAATGAAGGGCCATAGGGGTGGCACCTGGGAGGGTGGACCATACAGTCCCACTATGCTTGCACTGGAGGTTTATCTATCCCACAACGATTACCCATCCCATAGGTATCCCTTCCCATCCCACAGGTATCCCTTCCCATCCCACAGGTAACCCTTCCCATCCCACAGGTATCCCTGCCCATCCCACAGCTATCTTAACCCATCCCAAAGGTATCACTGCCCATCCCACTGCTATATTAACCCATCCCACAAGCATGCAAAGGCTAAACCATTTCTAAAAGTTTCCACCCAGACTTTATAGAAAAAAATTAATGAAGCAAGTGTGTGAAACAAAGATAAACTTTATTAATAACAAGCTGTAAAATAAACATGACCCAAGTCAAGTGTCCAAATAAAGTCCACAAATATCCAGGCAGCCAGTCTCTGGTATTCCTCTTGGTCACTCAGAGGTGTGTGCCCAGTCTAAGGTGTTAGGGTACAGGTGCTGTGGAGGTGGGTGCTGCTGCAGTGCTGGTATGGGGTGTTGTTGGAGTGCCTGGCCCCGAGAGGACAACAGAGGACAATGTGTTGAGGAAGGTGTCGGACAGCTGGCTCAGCCCCATGATGCTGAGAGGTCCTTCCTCCATGCCATGGGGTGTCAGCCCCAGTCCTGAGGACAGATGTACTGAGGCTGGGCTTGGCTGTGGGATGGAGGAAGGAGCAGTGTAGTGGGGCTGCCTGGTCTGCAGTGGGGTGAGGACTGGCGTGAGTGGCATTATTGTCGTGGTTGGCATCGGTGGCATCATTGGAACCGGTGGCAACGGTGTCGCCCGATGACTCTGTGCCTGTATTTGGAAGGGCTGCTGTCTGTGCTGCTGGACCTCTGGGTAGCTGTAGCCCTGGTAGGTGAGGGGCTGTGGGAAGCCTTGGTATGTGAGGGACATCACCTGGGTGGCGGAGCAGACCTGGACTGGGTGCGAGCAGGTGCCTCTGGGTCTGGAGGGTTGTTAAGCAGCGTGGTGATCCTCTCCTTCAGCACCTGTTACTGGGGATCCGCCATCTCGTTGAGGGTCTGGTTGACATAATTGAGATAGGGCTTGTGGTTGGAAGAGGAGGAGTCGATGGGGACCAGCTGAGAGAGGAGACCTATGCTGGTGCGGATGGTGTCCCTGATCTCCACCAGGACCTTGTGGCTCTGCCCCTCCTGCGGTCTGGCTCTCTGCCTTACTGTGGAGGCGGAGGTGTGGGTGGATGCGACTTCAGCAGCGGTGGACTCAATGTCTCCTTTTTCCCACCGCACCAGGGAGTCCTCCTCGCTCTCCACCATGCTTTCAACACCTGCCCGGGGGTTCTCCGCCGTGTCACGCTCCACAGATACTGCATGGAGACAGGGACTGACTCTCGGCTGCCAGAGGACTGGCTCTCAGCAGGCTGCCGGAGAGAGAGGGTAGTGAGAGGGGCTGCTGGTGCTCCTCGGTGGCGGATCTCACCCTCCAGGAAGCTGCACCTGGCCAGGACATAGGTCTCTCTGTCTGTCAGCTTAACCCTGGCCTGGCCAGATTTTTTGAGGTGCAGCTTCCCGTACCAGGTGTGCATGGGAGGAGGAGCACATCTGAGGAGCACATCCGATGTGTAGCCCAGACTCTCTGCCCTCTCTCTCCAAGCAGCCTGCTTCCGCTTGGTGTCCCTGTACAGCCGGTGTCCCTTCCGCCACAGATAGTCATTCTCTCTCAGCCACTCCAGCACCTCATCCTCATGCGCTTCCTCAATGTAGTACTGCCTCCTCTCCCGTTGTTGCATTCGCCTCTTCCTCCCTTTGGCAGGACCAGATGGGCCCTCATCAGAGGGGCTTCCAGGTTGTAGGGGCTGCTCCTCCACACCAACAGCATCATCATCATCATCAGCAGCAGCAGCATCACCAGCAGGATCATAATCATCATCATCAGCAGCAGCAGCAGCATAATCACCAGCAGGATCATATCAGGGATATGGGGCGGGAGGGTGGCCCTGTCCCTCTTGCCAGGGATGGTGACAGGTTGCTGAGACTTTCGCTTATTCCCCATAGTTGTGGAGTTGCTGCTGGCAGGAAGGCTTGCAGGAAGGCTGGCAGGCACCAAGGCTGGCAGGAAGGCTGGCACCAAGGCTGGCAGGAAGCCTGTTAGGAAGCCTGGCAGGAAGGCTGGCACGAAGGCAGGCACCAAGGCTGGCAGACGGACTGGCTGGCAGGGGGACTGGAAGGCAGGCTGGCAGCAAGGCTGGCAGGGAGGCTGGAAGGCAGGCTGCCAGCAAGGCTGAAAGGGAGGCAGGAAGGCAGGCTGCCAGCAAGACTGGAAGGGAGGCTGGAAGGCAGGCTGCCAGCAAGGCTGGAAGGGAGGCTGGAAGGCAGGCTGCCAGCAAGGCTGGCAACGAGGCTGCTCAGGAGGCTAGGAGGCAGGCTGGGAGGCAGGCTTGGAGGCAGGCTGGCAGCAAGGCTTTCAGGCAGACATGCAGGCAAGAACTCGAGGTATCCAGTAGCAGGTCTTTCCTCGGAATGCTGGCCACGTGTGAGCTGCTTCCATTTATATCCGGGGGGCTTGCGCAATGCATACCCCCCGCATGCGCAATTAACGCCAGGCATCCGTTAGGCTTACGCTGTGTATCCGCTAGGCTTACGCTGTGCATCCGCTTCATCCGCTGTGCATCCGTTCTGCATCCATTGTTTCCGTTCCGCATCTGCTTTGCTGAGGCCCCCCGGAAGCCCTGCGGTTGCGCCATCCGCTTCCATCCGCTGGGCTTCCGTTCTGCATCTGCTTTGCATCCGCCCTGCGTCCATGTTATCTGCTCCAATTATGCAAATTTTCACCCCTTTTGAGCACGGATACAACGGATGTAACATTTTTCTCTTCCGTTGTGTCTTTTTTGCATCCGTTGGGCAGTGTGACATGGCCTTTACTCCCAGACAGTAAAAAGATGACTTCTTACTTTTTGTTTCATATATTGTATAATTTCACACCTTTCAAAATAATTGTTTATAATTTAGCAAATGGGGCAAACTTTGTAAATATTGGTTGTGCAATAAACATTGTTGTTAAACAAGCCATAGATCACTATATGAATCATGTGTTTCCAAAAGGTTTTTTTTTTTAATGTTCCACAAAAAATAAAGACGAGATTGAAAACAAGATGGAAAGAATATTTCTACCAAGGTATAACTCTATATGGCTTATCTTTCCACTCCCTTCTAATAATATTTTTGGTAAGAAATGCTCCTAAATTGCTGTTGCATTTTTTAAGAGCAGCAGTGATTTCTAGGAATGGCTAAATTTCAGAATTGGCATTAATTTGGTAGATGTCTTTATTGAATGTTGGCTATTCAGCAAGTAGTGGCTGCTGTTGCTAAAGGCCCTGTCACACTGCCCAACGGATGCAAAACATTAATAAAAAGGACACAACGGATGAGAAAAATGTTCCACCCATTGTTATCCGCTCTCAAAAGGGGCAAAAATTTGCATAACCAAAGCGGATAACACGGAAAGGAACGGACGGGGGGAGGACGCAGAGCAGATGGAAAGTGGATGCGGAACGGAAGCCTAGCAAATGGAAGCAGATGAGAATGGATGGCTCATCCGCTAGGCTTCTGGGGGACCTTAGCAAAGTGGATGCGGAATGGAAAGAGCGGAATGCAGAGCGGATGCACAATGGATGAAGCGGATGCACAGCAGAAGCCAAACGGATGCCGAGCGTTAATTGCGCATGCGGGGAGGATGCATTGCATAAGCCCTGTGGATATAAAGGGAAGCAGCTCGGAAGCAGGTCACCATTCAGAGGAAAGACTTGCTGGCAGACACATTGACTGCCTTGCTTGCCCTGCCTGCATGCCTGCCTGCAAGCCTTGCTGCCAGCCTCCCTGCCAGCCTTGCTGTCTGCCTGCCTGCCAGCCTTGCTGCCAGCCCCCCTGCCAGCCTCCCTGCAAGCCAGTCTGCCTGCCAGCCTTCCTGCCAGGCTTGGTGTCTGCCTGCCTGCCAGCCTTTCTGCCAGCCTTCCTGCAAGCCTTGATGCCTGCCTGCCTGCCAGCCTTCCTGCCAGCCTTGCTGCCTGCCAGCCTCCCTGCCAGCCAGCAACCCCACAACCATGGGGAAGAACAGAAAGCCTCAGCCATCTGCTGCCAGCCCTGGCAAGGGGGACAGGGCCACCATCCCGCCCCCTGGCCCTCACTCTGCTTCTGCTGGGGCTTCTGTAGCACGGGCTCACTCTTCTGGGGCTGGAGGTTCTGCTGCTTCAGCTTCTGGAGGAGCTGATGATGCTGCTTCTGGCAGTGGTGCTTCTGCTTGTGCTAACTCTGCTGATGCTGCACCCCAATGGTGCTTCAGACAAGCACTCAGCAGCAGCCACCTCCACAGCACCTGGACCCTTCACCCCTGAGACTGAGCGACCAAGAGGAGTGCCAGAGACTGGCTGGCTGGCTACCTGTGGACTTTATTTGGACACTTCACTTGGGTCATTTTTCTTTTTTAGCTTGTTGTTAATAAAGTCTATATTTGATTCACACACTTGCCTCATTTCTTTTTTTTAATATAGTCTTGATGGAAACTTTTAGAAATGGTTTAAGCCTTTGCATGTTTGTGGGATGGGTAAGGATAGCAGTGGGGTGGGCAGGGATACCTTTGGGATGGGTAATAGCTGTGGGATAGATAAACCTCCAGTGCAAGCATTGTGGGACTATATGGTCCACCCTCCTAGGTGCCACACCTATGGCCCTTCATTATCAATAACAATTTAATCATTGATCCACACATGTCAACATAAACACAACTCTTTATGAAATGCCCTGTTCATTGTAGGCCCACCCAACATACATGGCCCAATCTCATCAGTGTGATGAGACAGGCTGAAGGAAGCATCCATTAATCATCTATCATCCTGTCTTGCCACTCCACCGCTCCAGCTGGGGAGTTGCACCAGTGTTTCAGGAGGTTGCGCTGCTTCTTCCCTTCAGGTGAGGCTCTGTTGGAGCCTTGCACATCCTGAGTGTGTATCAGGTTTTGCCCTTGCCTCCATTCATCAGGTTCCATGTCCCCATTGCCTTGTTGGAGGTCCACGAGCCTGTTCTGCCACACTGGGTAGCGGGTGCGCATGAGATTGTGCAGGATGCAGCAAGCTTCCACAATCCTCCTCACGGTCTGTGGGCGATGCTGCATGGTGGTGAGAAGTACCTGGAACCTGTTGGCCAGGATGCCAAAGGCATTCTCCACCACCCGCCTTGACCTGGACAGTCTGTAGTTGAAGATCCTCTCTTCACGGGTGAGTCATCTGGAGGTGTAGGGCTTCATGAGCTAGGTTGTGAGGGAGAAGGCGTCATCCCCCATGATGAAGTAGGGCACATCTTGTGTGTCGTTGGGCAGGGGTTCTGGATCTGGGAAGCCCATGATGAGGTTGCATTCCAGCCCCTCCTTGAGGTGACTGGCGTTGTATACCTGGGCATCTGAAGAGGACCCGTTTCCTGAAGCATCGATGTACATGAACTTGTAGTCAGCATCGACCATGGCGAAGAGGACGATGCTGAAGAAGCCCTTGTAGTTGAAATAAGTGGACCCCAACTTGGATGGACCTTTGCAGGCCACGTGCTTGCCATCTATGGCTCCAACGGTGTGTGGGAAGTTCCACCTCTGATACCACTGCTCTGCAACTTTCTTCCATCCTTCTTCAGTGGTGAGGCACTGGAGGAGCTCCTCCATGTATTCTTCGATGATGGCTTGCACCACTTCTCTGACCACAATGCTGATGGTGTTGTGTGGCACCCTCCAGCCATACTTCATGCTCCTGTAGGTGGTCCCTGAGGCCAGGTGGAGCAACGCAACCTCCTGAAACACTGGTGCAACTCCCCAGCTGGAGCGGTGGAGTGGCAAGACAGGATGATAGATACTTAATGGATGCTTCCTTCAGCCTGTCTCATCACACTGATGAGATTGTGCCATGTATGTTGGGTGGGCCTACAATGAACAGGGCGTTTAATAAAGAGTTGTGTTTATGTTGACATGTGTGGATGATTATTGCATTATTATTGATAATAAAGGGCCATAGGTGTGGCACCTGGCAGGGTGGACCATACAATCCCACTATGCTTGCACTGGAGGTTTATCTATCCCACAGCTATGACCCATCCAACAGGTATCCCTGCTCATTCCACAGGTATCCCTGCCCATTCCACTGCTATCTTAACCCATCCCACAGATATCCTAACCTATCCCAAAGGTATCCTTGCCCATCTGACAGGTATCCCTGCCCACCCCACTGCTATCTTAACCCATCCCACAAGCATGCAAAGGCTTAAACCATTTGTAAAAGTTTCCACCAAGACTTTATTGAAAAAAAGAAATGAAGCAAGTGTGTGAAACAAAGATAAACTTTATTAATAACAAGCTGTAAAATAAACATGACCCAAGTCAAGTGTCCAAATAAAGTCCACAAATATCCAGGCAGCCAGTCTTTGGTATTCCTCTTGGTCACTCGGAGGTGTGTGCCCAGTCTAAGGTGTTAGGGTACAGGTGCTGTGGAGGTGGGTGCTGCTGCAGTGCTGGTCTGAGGTGATAGATTTTATTAACAACAAGCTGGAAAAGAAAAATGACCCAAGTGAAGTGTCCAAATAAAGTCCACAGGTAGCCAGCCAGCCAGTCTCTGGCACTCCTCTTGGTCACTCGGAGGTGTGCCCAGTCTCAGGGGTGAAGGGTCCAGGTGCTGTGGAGGTGGCTGGTGCTGGAGTGCTTGTCTGAAGTCCCACTGGGGTGCCTGACCCCGAGAGGGCAACAGGTGATGGTGTGTTGAGAAAGCTCTCAGACAGCTGGCTCAGCCCTGTGATGTTGAGAGTTCCTTCCTCCATGCCATGGGGTGTCAGCCCCAGTACCAAGGACAGATGTACTGAGGCTGGGCTTGGCTGTGGTGTGGAGGAAGGAGCAGTGTAGTGCGGCTGTCTGGTCTGCAGCTGGGTGAGGACTGGCGTGGGTAGCATCGGTGGCATCGGTGGCATCAGTGTTGTGGGTGGCATCGGTGGCATCAGTGGAACCGGTGTCAACAGTGTCGTCCGATGACTCTGTGCCTGGACTGGGAAGGCCTGCTGCCTGTGCTGCTGGACCTCCTGGTAGCCGTGGACCTGGTAGGTGAGGGGCTGTGGAAAGCCTTGGAATGGGAGGAACATCACCTGGGGTGGAGGAGCAGACCTGGACTGGGTAGGAGCAGGTTCCTCTGGGTCTGGAGGGTTGTGAAGCAGCTCGGTGATCCGATCCTTCACCACCTGGTACTGGGGTTCTGCCATGTCTGTGAGGGTCTGGTTCACATAGGTGAGGAAGGGCTTGCGGTTGGAGGATGAGGAGTTGGTGTGGACCAGCTGAGAGAGGAGATCTATGCTGCTCCGGATGGTGTCCCTGATCTCCAGCAGGACAGTGTAGCTCTGCCCCTCCAGTCTGCCTCTGTGCCTTTCTGTGGAGGTGGAGGTGTGGGTGGATGCGGGTAGGGCTGTGGTGGACGTGCCATCTCCTTTCTCCCACCGCACCAGGGAGTCCTCCACGCGCTCCACCACGGTTAGTACAGTTGTGGGGGGGGGGTTCTCCGCCATGGCACGGTCCACAGAAACCTGCCTAGAGACAGGAGCTGACTCTCGCCCGGAAGAGGACTGGCTCTCAGCAGGCTGCCGGAGAGAGAGGGTAGTGAGAGGGGCTCCTGGTGCTCCTCGATGGCGGATCTCACCCTCCAGGAAGCTGCACCTGGCCATGACATAGGTTTCTCTGTCCGTCAGCTTAACCGTGGCCTGGCCAGATTTCTTCAAGTGCAGCTTCCCGTACCAGGTATGCATGTGCTTCCACCAGCTGAGGAGCACCTCCGAAGTATAGCCCAGACTCTCCGCCTTCTCTCTCCAAGCAGCATGCTTCCGCTTGGTGTCCCTGTAGAGGCAGTGTCCCTTCTGCCACAGATAGTCATTCTCTCTCAGCCACTCCAGCACCTCATCCTCGTGTTTCTCCTCAATGGAATATTGCCTCCTCTCCCGTCCCCGCATATGCCTCTTCCTCCCTTTGGCAGGACCAGATGGGCCCTCATCAGAGGGGCTCCCAGGTAGTAGGGGCTGCTCCTCCATACCAGCAGCAGCAGCAGCACCAGCAGGATCATCATCATCATCATCATCATCATCATCATCATCATCACCAGCAGGATAATAATAATAATAATAATAATAATAATAATAATAATAATAATAATAAT
>BLBF01000026.1:27198925-27220018 GCA_015471245.1 Laticauda colubrina
ATAATAATAATAATAATAATAATAATAATAATAATAATAATAATAATCAGCAACATCAGCAGGATCATCATCATCATCATCATCATCATCATCATCATCATCATCATTGGCAGCAGCAGCAGCAGCAGCAGGACCAGCAGGACCAGGATCAGCAGCAGCAGAGTAAGCACCAGCAGCACCAGCAAGACCAGGAGCATGAGCAGGACCAGGAGCATGAGCAGGATGAGCAGGATGAGCAAGACCAGGAGCACGAGCAGGACGAGCAAGTCCAGGAGTACGAGCAGGACCAGCAGGACCAGCAGGAAGAGGAGCAGCTTCAGCAGGGTACACACCAGCAGAAGCACCACCGCCAGGAGTAGCTTCAGCAGAGTAAGCATGAGCAGAAGCACCACCACCAGGAGCAGCCTCAGCAGAGTAAGCACGAGCAGAAGCACCACTGCCAGAAGCAGCATCATCAGCTCCTCCAGAAGCAAAAGCAGCAGAAGCCCCAGCAGAAGCCCCAGCAGAAGCAGAGTCAGGGACAGGGGTCAGGAGGGTGGCCCTGTCCCTCTTGCCAGGGATGGCGGCAGGTTGCTGAGGCTTTCTCTTCTTCCCCATGGTTGTGGGGTTGCTGGCTGGCAGGGAGGCTGGCAGGCACCAAGGCTGGCAGGGAGGCTGGCGGCAAGGCTGGCAGGAAGGCTGGCAGGCAGCCAGGCACCAAGGCTGGCAGTCAGGCAGGCACCAAGGCTGGCAGGCAGGTAGGCACCAAGGCTGGCAGGCAGACTGGCTGGCAGGGAGGCTGGAAGGCAGGCTGGCAGCAAGGCTGGCAGGCAGGCAGACAGCAAGGCTGGCAGGGAGGCTGGCCAGGAGGCTGGGAGGCAGGCTGGGAGGCAGGCTGGCAGGAAGGCTGGCAGCAAGGCTTGCAGCATGGTTTGCAGGCAGACATGCAGGCATGGCAGGCACGGCAGTCAATGTGTCTGGCAGCAGGTCTTTCCTCTGAATGGTGACCTGCTTCCGAGCTGCTTCCCTTTATATCCACGGGGCTTACACAATGCATCCCCCCCACATGCGCAATTAACGCTCAGCATCCGTTAGGCTTCTGCTGTGCATCCGCTAGGCTTCCGCTCTGCATCCGCTTCATCCGCTAGGCTTCCGCTGTGCATCCGCTTCATCCGTTCCGCGTCCACTCTGCATCCGCTGTATCCATTCCGCGTCCGCTTTGCTGAGATCCTTCGGAAACCTAGCGGATGTGCCATCCGCTCTCATCCACTTCCATCCGCTGGGCTTCCGTTCCACATCCGCTTTCCATTCGCTCTGCATCCTCCCCGCGTCCGTTCCTTTCTGTGTTATCCGCTCTGGTTATGCAAATTTTTGCCCCTTTTGAGAGCGGATAAAAATGGATGGAACATTTTTCTCGTCCGCTGTGTCCTTTTTACAAACGTTTTGCATCCGTTGGGCAGTGTGACAGGGCCTTTAGAAAACACATATGGTTTGGTCAACATATGCTCTAATAATGAAAAGGCCACATATTTCACTTTGCCTCACTTCTGAGGCCTCCTTTGGCATTTTCAGATTTGGCAAAGAGTTCTGAGTGCGATTTATGCCTGAACAGAAGTTCCTTTTGACATGTTTGGCTTGCTTTAAGTGCCAGAAAAAGCTGTTGGCACTGCCTGTTGATGCTTTGAGGCAATGAAAACCACTCACTGAGAAAAATTGGTTCACTGCAATTTGTGAGGTGAATCCATGCAGCCTTAACTTGGCTACCTCAAAGATATGTAGCCACAAAAATGCAACACTTGGGGAGGGGGAAATCAATTTGATGCCCTCTGCTTGGATTCCTTTTTGAAATATTTCTGGGAATCATTTGATGTCAACTGACATGATTACTATAGTACAGTAGCCTTAGACAGCAGATATAGTCAAAGATTGTTATATTATATGGAATTCTGTAGTATAGAATTGCTGCTTCTATAGAGCGCCACAATTCTATTTGTTTGTATAAAAACATATATGGTGGCCTATCTTACACAGGATAATTCTAGGCAGCTCAGAATAATATTAAATCAAGAAAACTCAATAAAACAAATCAACCCAATGATATCTCAAATAGAGCATCATGGGATATCATCTCCCCTTTTATATTTGCTGGACTCACTTCTAGCCTAGCTTAAAGTCTGCTTTTTGAATATTAGGTACCCAAATCTCTCATCCAATTTTTGCAGACTTCCCTGTCAGCTACTTTGGTCTCCAGGGAATGAGCTGCTCTTTAAAGGACAGAGACTTATTCCGCAGAAAGCTCATTCCAGCCATATTTATCAAACTATACACAATGCAAAACTGTAGCATTTCAATTGTGGTTGAACTCACAATCTGCTTTATACCTGCCAATCTATTATACAGGTAACTAGAGCTGCAGCTCAGCACCATCTGGAGTGCCACACTCAGTCTTGCATATGCCCTGAATAGCATCCCTGCTAGCTTTCTTCTTTTATTGGTTTTTTGTTTGAATCATTAATTGTACCAAAGTTACACAAAAATATAAACCCTGCTTACTATTGTATCCAGCACTGACAATTCAGCACTGAAAATGATGTAACTTACAATCCAAACAAAAGAGGGAGTCACTGCCCTGGCATTACTCTGAATTGGAGATTTCTGCAGGTAAGGCATGAAGAAATTCTATAATGAGATAGTGTGAGGATATGGCTCCATTAGCACTGGGAAGGTAGCAATGGCCAACTACTTCTAAAAAAATGTTGACAAAAAATTACAAGGACTTATTCATGTAGTTACCAAGAATCAAGACTGATTTGAAGGTATGCACGCACAGATAACAAACAAACAAACAAATGGCATAGTCCCCTCCTCCCAATAGAATGCCTTCTCTAGACATTTCCAGAAGTTACAATTTGGAGTATACCAAGTGTGTATATACAAAGTCTTGTATTACAGAATATCAGGGTTGTGTAGTGGTTAGAGAAATAGACAGTTTGTGTTGTATTATATATGTGGATATATACATAATTTGGTATTTATTTATTTATCTTGTCATATTTATGTAGTACAAAATTGGAGATCGTGACTCACTAAGAGCTGAATGCAATGAAATTTCATTTTTAATGTATGTCAATTAGTGTAAATTCAAAGTGACAATAAAATTATCCTATTCTATTCTATCCTATGCTACCCTATTCTATCATTCTGTTCTATTCTATTCTGTTCTATTCTGTTCTATTCTGTCCTGTCCTGTCCTGTCCTGTCCTGTCCTGTCCTGTCCTGTCCTATCCTATCCTATCCTATCCTATCCTATTCTATTCTATTCTAGGTTATTCTCAATCATGCAAGCTCAGTGTCTGATGTTGGGCTGATAAAATACCTCTTAGGTTTCTATCTCTGGGTTCTGTGTTGTAGGGGTAAATTAGAAGGCATATTTAATAAGAGAAAGGATATAAAGCCAAGGAGTTGAACAAGTAAATAAAAACAGGCAGCCCAAATAACATACCAAAGAGAATGAGAAAAGCAACACTGTTAAAGTTTCTGACTGATCTGATGTAAATGTTGATAGCGTTATGACATTATGAGAATGCTTATCTCAGAATGACATAAGCAGCGAGAAAGACTAAGACAATGAAAGAAAAGGGAGTTGAAAATTCATGGCATGCAATCATTTTCTTCCACTTTACATTATTGTTTTAAGTTCTTGCTTTTCAAGTTATTTATGATATACATGTGCAAAATACATGTGGTGTTCTACAACAGAGGTCTCCAACCCTGTCAACTTTCAGCCTGAAGAACTTCATCTCCCAGCAAAGCTGGCTGGGGAATTCTGGCAGTTGAAGTTCTACAAGCTTAAAGTTTCCAGGGTTGGAGACCCCTGTTATAAAACACTCTTTTCCATTTCTTCATCATCCAACATCATTTTATGGATGTTGGCAAGATGCAAGGTAAATCAAAGATAATCTTGCATCAGTTTTATACCAACTTCTCAAATGTCCTTTTAATGTTGAATTAAAAGAACAGGCTGTGGTCAGTTCCACATGTTTTTTGCCTTGCATAAAGTATAAGGAGTTCATATCACTGATGCTACTAACAAAAATCTGTTATTATTCAGCTGAGCACTTTTCAAAGGAATCATCAAGGAAAGCCACCAAAGTTGAGGTAGGTTTTTTTTTTAAAAAAAAACAAAACACTTTTGTTTCTTTTTAAAGACTAAGGATTATATGAAATGCTAATGCTGTCACTGAATGCTTAGAGAAGAAGGTAATCTAGAAGAAGAATTCAAAGCTTTTAATGCTATTGCACTTTATAGCATTACCTCCCTTGGACAACAGCAATTTACTCCTTAGGTAGAGACCTGAGACAGTATAAATCAGAGGTCCCCAAACTTGGCAACTTTAAGACTTGTGGACTTCAACTCCCAGAATTCTCCAGCCAGCTATGCTTTGTTGGCTGGAGAATTCTGGGAGTTGAAATCCACAAGTCTTAAAGTTGCCAAGGTTGGAGACATCTGGTATAAATACTCACCATATTCGTTGTCATAGAAAATAATAAATTTCTGCCAGGCATATTCAGTGACCACTCTCAAGATAACATCATTGATGTAGACAGGTGGGCGGACAAAAAGTGTGTAATCATCATTCCTGTTACTCCTGGTAGTGCCACAGCCACTCCTTGGGGTCCCAGCTGTTGACCTCTGGATGAAGAGATGAGGAATGTGCATGGCATCTGCCAGAGACTGGAGGGAACCTGCCGATGTACAAGCAATGGAGCTGACCAGAGCCAGGATCCCATGGTTCATGAGTTCACAGGCTGCAAAAGAAAAAAAAAAGCAAATGAGAATCAAGATGACAAGAGGAAGGTAAGAGATATTCTTTTGTTTTTTGTCTCTCTTTTTTTAAAAAAGAAAATATCCTGCTAACACGAAGTAGTGGAATTCGACATGCAACAAATTCAGTTGAGCAAGGCAAGGCCCCAGAGTTTCCATAAATTTTATGTATCTTGTCCTCTTTTAAAACAGGGCTTGTTTTAAAATCAACATGGTGCCATAAAAGCCAAGAGGTTTGGCCATCCATTTCAAACTGCCAAACATATTACTGTTAATGAGACCTACATGGTGCCTATCTTTTACAGCCTGGAAACAGGGCAGAGCCAGAGAAGGATCAACTTCCATAAATATTATCTTTGGAGGACTCCGGGTAGACATTAGTAAAAGAACCCCGTATTAAATGAAAGCGAGTTACAGGAGAGATAAATGGAGCTCAAAGTCAAGATGTCAGCTCTGGAGATAAGATATTTTGTATTAAATCTGGAGAGATTTTGAAACAATGGTTCATAGTGGAATATAAGGTATGCACCTTCATCAAGAAAGAAACCAAAACTTAAATTACTTTGGTGCAATCAATAAAACCCCCCAAAACAACCACAACAACCACAAGGCAGCATATTTCAGCTATACTCCATTTGTTTTCTTCCATAGGAGGCCATTCAAAGGCTTCAGGTATAATTCCATTTTTAAAAGAATTGGGTATGATAGTCAATGAAATTGGCCCATGAGGAATGATTTTGACATCCCATGGATTTGTATTGTGTTAAGTGGTACTGCAGATCTATATGTCACAATCTTGTGCTTTTCTCATTGGTGAAGGAGTGGGAGAACAGAGGGAATATTCTTGTAGGAGAGTCAAGGATGACAGAGTCAACATGAGTAAGACAGAAAGAATGTAAGCTCAATAAATGCTTGATTCCTAATTCCTGTCATGAAATCTTTCTTCAATGTAATGGCAATGGATTCCATTATATTATCTGTGATGTCCCAAGAACTAATTTCTGGCATGTGCAATTATTAGAATCTACATACAGAAACATTTCTTAAATAACCAGGGAAATGATTGAAGCCTGGGAAATGGGCCTCTTGTTAGTCAACAGAAATGCTGATTTATCACCAGCTTATCAAGTACTTCGGAGCTGAGGCCTTGGCAGCACAAGAAAACAGCCAACAGCCAGCTTGTTGTGGCCTGTTGGCTATAGTCCCCTCCAGCAGCTGAATCAGAGGAGGTGGAGTGGGAATTGGGGCCAACATCAAGGCAACCTGAGTACTCTGAGAGGGAAGAGGGAATGGATTTGTCAGAGGTAGAGACAGAGGCGGAACCTGGGCTGTCTATCAGTCCTTAGATGGAGAGGCAACAGCTCCCAGGTCCAGAGGTGGATGATGAGGAAAAGGAGGAACATCTGGGTCCAGTGCAGATGTGCAGAAAGCAGAGAAGAGGAGAGCAATGGGAAGCTATGGGGCAGTCCTCAGGACAGAAGAGCCAGTGTTACTAACTAAGCCCCCCCCCCTCAGCTCTGGGAATAAAAGGTGGGGGCAGAGACAAATAGGTGTGACAGACAACTATTCATCTTCATGTTGGTCAGCCATTGATATTTTGAACTTCTGAATCATGTTGGGAACTTTATCAGAATGTATTTTTGGAATCTGAGGCACTGAGAGGCAGGTGTGCCTCCTGAATGTGTTTGTGTGCTGGATAAGAGCGAGAGCACCTTCTAGGGCTTCCTTTATGAGTGTGGGTAGAGAGAGAGAGAGACTCCAGGTGTGTTGGGTCCATTTCAGGGGGAAAAGGAACAAACTTTGATTTGCATAGAAACTTAGAGAGTTTGTTAACCTGGAGAGGGGGCAGGGAGAGAGAGAGTGAGAGTGAGAGAGAGACTGACTGACTGATTGACTCTTGGCTGGGGGTGCTAGCACTCCTAATAAATGGAACTTTTAGTTAAAAAGAGCATGGGAGCCATCAACACTCCAATCAACTAATAGGAAAACACATCCAACCAAGCACACATAAATATGACTCAGAGAATAGCCCAGATAGAAGTCCCCCAAGGATGGGTTGCAGCAAAAGTCCAAAAGCTCGGAAGATTAAACCTCTGGTGAATGACTCAAATTGGATCCTGCAACATTATCATCGTACATGTATATTTGCCTTCATTCATAAGAAAAACTACCAGGAGCCCTGATAATTTATGCCATGAAAGTATGTAAGTGGAGAGTATTCATCTACTGTATATTAACTATTCAGTTTTCTGCTTTCCAGAAGTTTCAGCCAACAACTCTTATCATCCCCCCAACTGTCATGCCATGCAGACTTTAACATATCTGAAGAGCGCCAAGTTAGGGAAGGCTGCATTCCAGGAAGTTTTGTTTGGTTTATTTGAAAGAAACATTGATCAGAACCCCTCACTAAAGCCCATGTCACACTGGCCAACGGATGCAAAAAGGACACAGGGGACGAGCAAAATGTTCCATCCGTTGTTATCCGCTCTCAAAAGGGGCAAAATTTTGCATAACCGGAGCGGATAACACGGACGCGGGGAGGACTCAGGGCGGATGCAAAGCAGATGCGGAACGGAAGCCTAGCGGATGGAAGCGGATGGGAGTGGGTGGGAGTGGGTGGCACATCCGCAGGGCTTCCGGGGGGCCTCAGCGAAGCAGACGCGGAACGGAAAGAGCGGATGCATAGCGGATACCGAATGGATGAAGCGGATGCAGAGCGGAAGCCTAGCGGATGCAGAGCGGAAGCCTAATGGATGCCTGGCATTCACTGCGCATGCGGGGAGGATGCATTGCGTCAGCCCCATGGATATAATGGAAGCAGCTCGGAAGCAGGTCGCCATTCAGAGGAAAGACCTGCTGCTGGACACATCGACTGCCTTGCCTGCCCTGCCTGCATGTCTGCCTGCCAGCCTTGCTGCCAGCCTCCCTGCCAGCCTCCCTGCCAGCCTTGGTGCCAGCTTGCCTGCAAGCCTTGCTGCCAGCTGGTCTGCCTGCCAGCCTTGCTGCCTGCCTTCCTGCCAGCCTTGGTTCATGTCTGCCTGCCAGCCTTGGTGCCTGCCTGCCTGCCAGCCTGCCTGCCAGCCTTGGTGCCTGCCTCCCTGCAAGCCTTGGTTCCTGCCAGCCTCCCTGCCATCCAGCAACCCCACAACCATGCGGAAGCACAGCAAGCCTCAGCCATCTGCTGCCAGCCCTGGCAAGAGGGACAGGGCTACCATCCCGCCCCCTGGCCCTCACTCTGGTTCTGCTGGAGCTTCTGCAGCACGGGTTCGCTCTTCTGGGGCTGGTGCTTCTACTGCTTCTGCTTCTAGAGGAGCTGATGACAAGCACTCCAGCACCAGCCACCTCCACAGCACCTGCACCCTTCACCCCTGGGACTGAGCGACCAAGAGGACTCATTTTTGTCTTATAGCTTGTTGTTAATAAAGTCTATTTTTGATTCACACACTTGCTTCATTTATTTTTTTTAATAAATTCTTGCTGGAAACTTTTAAAAATGGTTCAAGCCTTTGCATGCTTGTGGGATGGGTAAGGATAGCTTTGGGAGGGGTTAGGATACCTGTGGGATGGGTAATAGCTATGGGATGGGTTAGGATAGCAGTGGGATAGATAAACCTCCAGTGCAAGCATAGCGGGACTGTATGGTCCACCCTCCCAGGTGCCACACCTACGGCCCTTTCTTATCAATAATGATGTAATAATTATCCACACATGTCAACATAAACATAACTCTTTATTAAATGCCCTGTTCATTGTAGGCCAACCAAACATACATGGCCCAATCTCATCCGTGTGATGAGGCAGGCTGAAGGAAGCATCCATTAAGCATCTATCATCCTGTCTTGCCACTCCACTGCTTCAGCTGGGGAGTTGCACCATTGTCTCAGGAGGTTGCGCTGCTTCTTCGCTTCATGTGAGGCTCTGTTGGGGCCTGGCACATCCTCAGTGTCTATCAAGTTTCGCCCTTGCCTCCATTCCCCAGGCTCCATGTCCCCATTGGCTTGTTGGAGGTCCACGGGCCTGTTCTGCAACACTGGGTAGCGGGTGCGCATGAGATTGTGCAGGATGCAGCAAGTTTCCACAATGTTCCTCATGGTCTGTGGGCGATGCTGCATGGTGGTGAGAAGTACCTGGAACCTGTTGGCCAGGATGCCAAAGGCGTTCTCCACCACCCGCCTTGCCCTGGACAGCCTGTAGTTGAAGATCCTCTCTTCACGGTTGAGGAGTCTGGAGGTGTAGGGCTTCATGAGGTAGGTTGTGAGGGAGAAGTCGTCATCCCCCACGATGAAGTAGGGCACATCTTGTGCGTCGTTGGGCAGGGGTTCTGGATCTGGGAAGCCCATGATGAGGTCGCATTCTAGCCCCTCCTTGAGGTGACTGGTGTTGTATACCTGGGCATCTGAAGAGGAGCCATTGCCTGAAGCATCGATGTACATGAACTTGTAGTCAGCATCGACCATGGCGAAGAGGATGATGCTGAAGAAGCCCTTGGAGCTGTAATAAGTAGACCCCGAGTTGGCTGGAGATTTGCAGGCCACGTGCTTACCATCTATGGCTCCAACGGTGTGTGGTAAGTTCCACTTCTGATACCACTGCTCTGCAACTTTCTTCCATCCTTCTTCAGTGGAGGGGTACTGGAGGAGCTCCTCCTTGTATTCTTTGATGATGGCCTGCACCACTTCTCTGACCACAATGCTGATGGTGTTGGATGGCACCCTCCAGCCGTACTGCATGCTCCTGTAGGAGGTCCCTGAAGCCAGGTGGTGCAGAGTGAGTGCCACCTTGAACCCAGGTTCCAGGCTGGGCCGGAAGCTGATGTTTGCCTTGGTCAACCTGGGTGTCAGCCGCTGCACAACTTCATCAAACATGGCTGGAGGCATCCTCATGAAGTTCTGGAATGCCCGAGTGTCTTCGTTCTTGAGCTCCACCATCAGCTTGTTGTACAGTCCGTCCTCTGCTCTTCTGGCGAACCATCTTCGGACCCAGACTCTTTTTGGGTGGCTCCTTTTCTTCTCGCAGTAGAGTTCACAGAGCCTGCAGATGGCTTCGCACTGCTGCAGAACGATGGTGGCTGCCAAAAGGACTTTGTTACAATCCACGGTGGACATGATTGGATGTTGTGGAAGAGGAAGAGGCAGATGAAGGCTGCAGAGGTCTGCACCGCTGGGCTGCTGTTCTGAAAGTGAGATGCAGGTGAGTTGCTCCCCCTTTTTATAGGCAGTATAGGTTTTCCGCTAGGCATCCTCTAGGCATCCTGTAGGCATCCTCTAGACATCCTTAATATCCGAGATAGGTCCCCTCTGTGGACGTTTTTTCCATTTTAAATGCTTTGTTTCCGTTCTGCATCCATTCTGCATCTGTTCTGCGTCCGTTCCGCTTCCTCCCCATGTCCGGGCGGATGGAGTTGTGCGGATGCACAGCGGATGCCTAGCGGATATAGCGGATGCATAACGGATGCATAACGGATGAGTAGCGGATGCGTAGCGGATGCAGAATGGATGAACTGGATACATTTTCTGTGCAAAAGTTTTAGGCAGCCCAAAACTCTCTGAGCTGATGAAACGTCCATAAACGGATGCTGGATGGATAGAGAGGAAGCCAAACGGAGGCAGTGAGTACATTGCGTTTTCGAACGGATGGCAAGGTTTTTTGTCTGTTTTACATCCTCTTTGCATCCGTTGGTTCAGTGTGACATGGGCTTAAAGCAGAGCTGTCAGTCAAAACATAGATTTTCTTCAAAGCAGTAATCCAAGGACTCCTGAACGTTTTGAAGATTCAAAAGCTTTTCTATTGCTTTCAGCAGAATAGAAAGTTACATCTTAAATTCCATATATGAAGACTAGTGAAGAGATCTTGAATGTTATGGTAGCCTCTTTGAAACTGAAGTAATCAGTTGTCCATTAAGAGTTATCACTTCATTACATTCTTTGCCTAACAAAACTGTTTTTCAGGTAAGAAGACTAAGGTTACTTCGGCTCCATTCATTTCCTCAGACATCAACTTCTTTAGCACATCTAGCCATATGCCCTTACTTTTCTCTCCCTTGTACTCATGGAATGTTACAGTTGTTTGCTGGCTTTTTGTCAAGTCAACTGGGATCACAATATTCTAAATATACTTCATGTTGCATGATTGGAACAAGTTTAAATCTCTTGACAATGAGTGAAATGGACATCAGGGTAACACACTGCTGGCTCAAATTCTCAGGATTGCTTATCTCTGTGACATTCTATCCCAGGAGTATCAAACTCAAGGCCCAGGGGCTGCATCCAGCCAATGGGTTGCTTAAATTTGGCCTGTGGGGCCGGCCTGGAAATATCAAAGGACCGGTACATGGTGCATCTGCTGGCCAAAAATGGGCTGCACAGACATCCCAGGAGGCCCCGACACAGCCTGTTGTTGGTCTCCCTGGCCTCCATAAGCACTTTGCCAGCAAAAATGGGCTTCATGGGGGCCTCCCAGGGCCTCCATGAGTCTTGTTTTTGGTCAGCAGAATGCTTGGAGGCTGGGGAGTAGTGTGGAAAGAAAGAAGAGAAAGGAAAAAGTGCATCTTGAGCCTGTGTCAAACATCCATTATGAGCACGCCCTCCCCCAGCCACCCTTACCTCCCCATCCCTCTGAGATCAAACATAACCCTGAGTTGGCCCTCAATGAAATTGAGTTTGACACTTCTGTTCTATCCCATCCCAATGTGTTATTCCTGCTTCTACTTCCTCTCCTAAATTTCTAATGAATAATATGGCCACTAAGCAATAACTTTGACAAATCTTGCCAATGATGACAAGTTTGTTTTTTTGTTTTTTGTCTTTTTCAGGGGACATCAGCTTGCCAACCAGTTATGCCACCAATCTTCCTGGCATGCCAGAAAATCTTGTAGTCAGAAAAAGCATCATAGCTAACCACTCCATAAGGATAATGGATATACTTTTTAATTCTATCCATAAAATTTCCCAGTTTATCCTTAGCCTAAGACTCACTGAAGTGGGGACAGGAGGGATTCTTCCCAGGAAGGATGAAACTTGCCAACCAACCATGACCAGTCCTTTTGAAACCCCTAGAAAAAGAAAGGGAAACTTTATTTTTAATGCTATTTTTCAAAGCTCATATTTTTAATTGAAGTAGGACACTTCTTGCCCAAATTCACTTAACTTCTTTATGAGCTTTTTGCCAGACAATTTGGAAGCTGTTGTAGCTGATCCTTAGTATTGTTGTAGTCATCTCTGCTTTTTCCATTGTAGTAAGTTCTTTTAAAGCATTCAAATAAAATTTGGCAGCATTAACATTTTTTTTACAGGTCTAATTTCCCCATTTTCATTGCACCCTGCCCCCAAAATGGAACAGATTCACACATATTTGGAAATTTCCCCGCTAAAGACTGGGGATACATTTTCTTTTGAAACAGTTCTTGAATTGGCTCTAATTGGCATGTAGATGCCCCTTTGACTTCTGTGTTCTTAATTCAAATCAAATTAGGGTTGATTTGCACAGGCCTGATCTTTGTACAAATAAAATAGAATGGAAAGAAATGGAATGGAACGCAACAGAATGGAATGGAATGGAACAGAATAGACTTATTTAGCCACACAAAGAATTTGTCTCTGTCGCAGAAGCTCTCTGTGTGCCAGAGGTGGTTCTGCCAGCAGGTTCTGACCAGTTCTAGAGAACTGGTAGTGGAAATTTTGAGTAATTCAGAGAACTAGCAAATAACACTTCTAACTGGCCCCAGCCATGTCTATTCTCTGCCTACTGATTCCTAACTAATTGGATGGGTTTCTTTTGTTGCCCTGCACAGGAGAATGGAGCTGAAAAGCAGGTTAGTGGGGTAAGAAGGGAATGGGATTTTGCAGTAATCTTCCCCCAGGAGTGGGAAGGGAATGGGGGATTTTGCAGTAACCTTCCTCTTCCATGCCTACCAAGCCATGCCCACAGAACTGGTAGTAAAAAAAAAAAAATCAATCCAACCACTTCTGTGTACATGTAAAACAACAGGGTAATAATAATCATACAGTAATAAATATATCAATAAGAGAAGTTAGGAGAAAAGACAAGATAGAAATAATACAGCCATATCTCATGGGTGCACAGCTATATGGAAGATGTCTCCTGTTAAGGCAAGGTCACATCGGCCAACGGATGCAAAACATATGTAAAAAGGACACAGCGGACGAGCAAATTTTCCATCCATTGTTATCCGCTCTCAAAAGTGCCCCAAATTTGCATAAACAGAGTGGACAACAACAGAAAGGAACGGATGGGGGGAGGATGTAGCGAGGATGTTAAGCAGATGCTCAACGGAAGCCTAGCAGATGGAAGCAGATGGAAGCGGATGACACATCCGCAGGGCTTCCAGGGGAGAAAACTGAAGCGGACGTGCAGCGGAAGGAGCGGATGCAGAGCGGATGCCAAGCGGATACAGCAGATGCATCACGGACACCTAGCGGATGCCTAGCGGATGCCTAGCAGATGCAAAGCGTTCACTGCGCATGCGGGGAGGATGCATTGCGTCAGCCCTGTGGATATAAAAGGATGCAGCTTGCAAGCAGGTCACCATTCAGAGGGAAGACCTGCTGCCAGACACAGCTCCAGCCAACAACCATGGGGAAGAAGAGGAAGCCTGTGCCTACTCCTGCCAGCCCTGGCAAGAAGGACAGAACCACCATCCCACCCCCTGGCCCTGACTCTGCTTCTGCTGGGGCTTCTGCTGCTGGTGCTGACTCTGCTGGTGCTGGTGCTTCTGCTGGTCCTGCTCCTGGTGCTGGTGCTTCTGCTGGTGCTGCTCCTGGTGCTGGTGCTTCTGCTGGTGCTGCTCCTGGTGCTGATGCTTCTGCTGGTGCTGACTCTGCTGGTGCTGCTTCTGGTGCTGGTGCTTCTGCTGGTGCTGACTCTGCTGGTGCTGCTCCTGGTCCTGCTGGTGCTGCTGGTGCTGGTGGTCCTGCTGGTGCTGCTGATGCTCCTGCTGCTGCTGCTGCTGCTGCTGGTGGTGGTGGTGGTGTGGTGGACCAGCCCCTAGAACCTCAAAGCCCAACTGATGAGGGTCCAGAAGGCCCTGCCAGAGGGAGGAAGAGGCATTCGCGAGAAAAGGGTGAGAGGAGACAGTACTCCATTGCAGAGGAACATGAGGAGGAGGTGCTTGAATGGCTGAGGGAGAACAAGTACCTCTGGAGGAAGGGACACAGGCTCTATCAAGACACCAAGCGGAAGCAGGCGGCTTGGAGAAAGAAGGCAGAGAGCCTGGGCTACACTTCGGATGTCCTCCTGGGGTGGTGGAAGCACATGCACACCTGATACGGGAAGCTGCACCTGAAGAAGTCTGGCCAGGCCGTGGTCAAGCTCACCAACCAGGAGAACTATGTGATGGCCAAGTGCAGCTTCTTGGAGGGTGAGATCTGCCACCGAGGAGCAGCCCCTCTGTCAACCCTCTCTCTCAGGCAGCCCACAGAGAGCCAGTCCTCTTCTGGCCAAGAGTCAGCTCCGGTGTCCAGGCAGGTATCTTTGGAGCGCCCCACGACGGAGACCCCCCCCGAGAGCTGCACTCCCCATGGCAGAGAACATGGAGGACCCCCTGACGCAGTGGGAGCAAGAAGAAGCCGCTGCCACCAGAGACCAACCCACACCCACACCCAGCTCCACCTCCACAGAAAACAGGCAGAGAGCAAGACCGGAGCGACAGAGCCACACTGTCCTCTTAGAGATCAGGGACACCATCAAGAGCAGCGTAGATCTCCTCTCTCAGCTGGTACAGTCTGACATACCATCCTCTAACAGAAAACCTTTCCTCACCTACGTCAACCAGACCCTCATGGAAATGCCTGAATCCCAGTACCAGGTGATCAAGGAGAGGATCACAGGTCTTCTGCACCACCCCCCAGGCCCAGCTGAACCTGCTCTGACCCAGTCCATGTCTGCTTCTCCACCCCAGGTGATGTCACAGCCCTTCCATGGCTTTCCACAGGCCCTCACCTACCAAGGCTACGGCTACCGGGAGTTCCAGCAGCACAGGCAGCCCTTCCCAGTCCAAGCACAGGTACATCACACACCACAGGTGCCACCGATGCCACCAATGCCACCGATGCCACCGATGCCACCAATGCCACCGATGCCACAGATGCCACTGACGCCTCACCTCGCTCACCTGCAGACCAGACAGCCCCACTACACTCCTCCTTCCTCCACCCCACAGCCAAGCCCGGCCTCAGAACATCTGTCATCAGTCTTGGGACTGACACCCCATGTCATGTAGGAAGGGGCTCTCAACATCACGGGACTGAGCCAGCTCTCTGAGAGCTTCCTCCACACACCATCCCCTGTTGTCATCTCGGGGCCAGGCACCCCAATGGCGCCTCAGACCAGCACTCCAGCAGCAGCCATCTCCACAGCACCTGGACCCTTCACCCCTGAGACTATGGGCATGCCTCAGAGTGACTGAGAAGAGTGCCAGAGACTGGGTTGTTACCTGTTGACTTTATCTTTGCTTGGGACACTTTTCTTGGGTCATTTTGCTTTTACAGTTTGTTATTAACAAAGATTATCTTTGCTTCACACACTTGGTTCAGTTCTTTTAGTCAATAAAGTCTTGGTGGAAACTTTTAGAAATGGTTTAAGTCTTTGCATGCTTGTGGGATGGGCAAGAATAGCAGTGGGATGGGCAGGGATACCTGTGGGTAATAGCTGTGGGATGGGTAAGGATTGCAGTGGGATGGGCAGGGATACCTGTGGGACGGGTAATAGCTGTGGGATGGGTAAGGATAGCAGTGGGATAGATAAGCCTCCAGTGCAAGAATAGTGGGACTGTATGGTCCACCCTCCCAGGTGCCACACCTATGGCCCTTTATTATCAATAATAATTTAATCATTCATCAACACATTTCAACATAAACACAACTCTTTATTAAATGCCCTGTTCATTGTAGGGCCACTCAACATACATGGCACAATCTCATCAGTGTGATGAGACAGGCTGAAGGAAGCATCCATTAAGCATCTACCATCCTGTCTTGCCACTCCACTGCTCCAGCTGGGGAGTTGCACCAGTGTTTCAGGAGGTTGCACTGCTTCTTCCCTTCACGTGAAGCTCTGTTGGGGCCTAGCACATCCACAGTGTCTATCAGGTTTACTCCTTGCCTCCATTCACCAGGCTCCATGTCCTCATTGCCTTGTTGGCGGTCCACGAGCTAGTTCTGCAACACTGGGTAGCGGGTGGACATGAGATTGTGCAGGATGCAGCAAGTTTCCACGATGTTCCTCACGGTCTCTGGGCGATGCTGCATGGTGGTGAGAAGTACCTGGAACCTGTTGGCAAGGATGCCAAAGTTGTTCTCTCCCACCCGTCTTGCCCTGGACAGCCTGTAGTTGAAGATCCTCTCTTCACGGGTGAGGCATCTGGAAGTGTAGGACTTTATGAGGTAGGTTCTGAGGGAGAAGGTGTTATCCCCCACGATGAAGTAGGGTACATCTTGTGTGTCGTTGGGCAGGGGGTCTGGATCTGGGAAGCCCATGATGAGGTTGCATTCCAGCCCCTCCTTGAGGTCACTGGCATTGTATACCTGGGCATCTGAAGCTGACCCGTTGCCTGAAGCATCAATGTACATGAACTTGTAATCAGTATCGACAATGGTAAAGAGGATGATGCTGAAGAAGCCCTTGTAGTTGAAATAATTGGACCCTGAGTTGGCTGGAGCTTTGCAGGCCATGTGCTTCCCATCTATGGCTCCAACGGTGTGGGGGAAGTTCCACTTCTGATACCACTGTTCTGCAACTTTCTTCCATCCTTCTTCAGTGGAGGGGCACTGGAGGAGCTCCTCCACATATTCTTCGATGATGGCCTGCACCACTTCTCTGACCACAATGCTGATGGTGTTGTGTGGCACCCTCCAGCCGTACTGCATGTTCCTGTACGTGGTCCCGGAGGCCAGGTGGTGCAGAGTCAGTGCCACCTTCAGTCCAGGGTCCAGGCTGGGCCGGAAGTTGGTGTTTGCCTTGGTCAACCTGGGTCTCAGCCGCTCCACAACTTCATCAAACATGGCTGGTGGCATCCTCATGAAGTGCTGGAATGCACGAGGGTCTTCGTTCCTCAGCTCCACCATCACCTTGTCATACAGTCTGTACTTGGCTCTTCTCGCGAACCATCTTCGGACGCACACACTTCTTGGACGCCTCCTTTTCCTTGCATAGAACAGGTGAAAGAGCCTGAAGAGGGCTTTGCACTGTTGTAGAATGATGGCGGCTACCAAAAGGAGTGTGTGACGATCCATGGTTGAGATGACTGGATGCTATGGAAGAGCAAGAGCAAGAGCAAGAGCAAGGCTGAAGAGGTCTGCACACCAGGGCTACTGGACTGAAAGTGAGATCCAGGTGATTTCCTCCCCCTTTTTAATAGGAAATATAGGTTTTCCGCTAGGTGCCCTTCAGCATCCTCTAGACATCCTCCAGACATCCTAAATATCTGAGATAAGTCCCCTATACGAACGTTTTTTCCGTTTTAATGCTTTATATGCGAGCTGCATCTGCTTACATCCTTTCTATGTCCATGCTACTAAAGCTGCGCGGACGTTCTGCGTCTGTTTCGCTTCCTCCCTGTGTCCGTTTTCTGCTGGAGTGGATGTGAGTTGCGCGGATGCGCAGCAGATGCCGAGAGGATACAGCGGATGTGTAACGGATGTAGAATGTTTGTTCCCCGTATGTGTCGCAGATGTAGAACAGACGCTGTGGAAAGTTCATCCGCTCAAAAAGTTTTGTGCAGCTCAAAACTTTTTGAGCATATGAAATCTCAGTAGACGGATGCTGGACGGATAGAACATGTGACTTATGCATGCAGTGAGTACAGAACAGATGCATTGCGTTTACCAATGGATGGCAAGCATTTTTCTCTGTTTTACATCTTCTTTCCATCCGTTGGTGCAGTGTGACATGGGCTTTACCTTGAAAAGGCATTTTGAGGAAACTTTGAGGAAGCAAACATCAAACTTTGAAGAAGCAAACATTGTTTCTTGCTCAAAGTTTAGCAATCATGTAATTCATATGATGGAGGTACTTTTATGGGAACTCCTCTGGTATGTTCGATGCAGAATGTTCCTATGAATGCAGAATGTGTGCACAGGCACTTCAGGATGGCTACAGGATATGCCAAAAGTAACAATCCATAAGCAATGCTGCAGCTTCACTTTTTTTTGAAAAAAAGGAAGCAATTTTGTTTTGCAAAGCACCATGAAGGAAATTATTGACTTGAAGCAAGACATTCTTTGGAAGGTTTGCACAGTGTACTTTAAACCACAGTAGAGAAGAATGCACAGGACGTTAAAAAAATACATCAAAATATCACCCAAACAAACACAGTGTTCCTCATGCAAAAAGTTAACACCTTGCAATTAATGGTCCAGTTAATGAAGGCTGAGCAGCAGTACAAACACTTGAAGTGCTGTATTAATGACATCCACATTTAATACTAGAAGAGTTTATCATGATTAATGTTTATGTAGTTGATAAATATCAAAGGAATTAATAATGATTAAGCCCATAATTTGGACATATTACTCCAGTGAAAAATATGAAAATGGGAAAGTGTTTATGTTGGCTTTGTAATGAAGTTGAAAGCTGAAGGAGAAAACAATGTAACTTTTTCAGTGTGTTTGCACAGTATTCAAGTTTTTTCACACCAGATTTATGCTTAGCCATCAACAAGAGGAACTAACTAATTCAAGATTCAGTGCAGGCAACTACACATTTAATGAATGGTTACATTAAACTATTGCTTCTGTCTCTATATGTGCTGTCAACTTTGACCAGATGCATATATTTTTCTAGTCAAGGGGAATCCACTCATTTCTCAGAAAATTTAGAGCGTATTGAAAATTCATAAATTCAGCAAGAGTTGGAGAAAATTAAATAAAGATTGGATTTGAATCAGGACTCAGACATGCAACTCTATTTCAAAGCCAGAAAAAAATCAGTTTTTATTAAATTTATTAAAAGATATACTCTGAATATTGGCTTTTCCTTTACTATTGATAGAGTCATTGAACTGAACTACTGTACATTAAGTTAGTTGGGGAACTGTATTTTAACTTTTCATAAAAAAAGGACCATTGGGAGACAAAGCATCTAATAACTCAAGTTGCATTAACATGCCCTCAGTATTAACTTCCTGTAGTTTTTTCCTTTATTGTCATGTTGCAGTAATATTATCATATTCACACTAATATCAACACTTGGATCTGCACTGTCAGGATCAAAAACAGAGACATTTTTGCCCGATGTGTTCAGCCTAGAGCAAAGTTTACTTTGGTGTGTTAATACGGCACCGAAGTTGAGTCTACTATCTAAATATAATCAAACAACCTCAAAAATTTAGTAACAGCTTCAGTTGTAAGAGATTTGGTTAATGTAAAACACAATTTCATTTATCTAAAATATAAGGAGTTCAGAATTACCACTTGCCCCATAAAAGTCAGTCCAGTCTAGTTGATCAATGGTTTTAACAGAGATCATCAATAGTTCGCTCAAAAAAAAAAAAAAAGGAGACACTGATATACGTTTACTCAGCCTTTGGCAAAGATAGTAATTTGAATTTAATTTGAAGCTACTGTTGCTTCATTTTTCATATGGTATTGGATCATATGGTATTAAACCTTTTTGATCTACCAAGAAGAGGTGGCTTTAATAATAGTGTAAAATGCCAATGAGATGGGAAGAAGGTAAGAGGAAAAAAGAAGATACAAACAAAATTCTGCAATTCCTGCAGGGAAAATTTACTCACATAATAGCACTTAGCACTTAAGTCTTATATACTGCTTCACAGTGCTTTACAGTCCCCTCTAAATGGTTTACAGAGTCAGCCTATTGCTCCCAATAATCTGGGTCCTCATTTTACCCACCTCACAAGGATGGAAGGCTGAGTCAACCTTGAGCCTGGCGAGATTTGAACTGCCAAATTGCGAGCAGCCAGCAGAAGTAGCCTGCAGTGCTGCACTCTAACCACTGTGCCACTGTGGCTCATCTGAATGAGAAGAGGAAACACATGTCCTTAATGTGACAGGTGGCACATTTGCTATTGCTCTTGCTTTTATACCTCTCCCTCTTCCCTCTCCTCTTCTTTTCACAATGTGTGTGAATTGGATCACACCTTGCTCTAACCCGCCAAACACCTCCATAACACTGCCTCTTTGCCTCCCAGCTCCTGTTCTCTCCATAAGGAACGTGTCCTTCTTGCCCTGGGGCTAACAGCAGTTATAGTTGGAAGAAAAGGTTTTTCACATGATAGAGGAAACACACTTGAACCATCAGGGAGTGGAGGTATCACTGAAGGAATGTGATGTACTTTATTTGAACACCTCTTGTGGTATCACATGAGAAATAGAATGCTACAGCATGCAATTGGAGAGCTCAACCCAATATTTTAAAACTTGATTCAACATTACACTACACTGGGATTCATTAGCAATGACTTGATTACTAATACACAATTGGCTGAGTTTACAAATTGCAGTAAGCCAAATCCAAACATTAATATTACTACTTTATGCAGTGTATCAACCTATCCATTTTTACTCGTATTTAAACACAAAACCCTGTATTTCAGATATTAAACTCCAAAACCACATAGCTTCAAGAAAATTCTGAAAAATCTCTATCTTAACTAGACCAATAATTTAAAATAATTACTTATATACTTTTGTCATCAGTGTTGCATTCAAATGTTCAATGTTGCTCTCATAAAAGAAACAACTGCCATTGCCCCTCTTATGTCTGAACTATGACTTGTATTTGAAGAATAGACACTCATGCCATGTGAAGAAAGTCTACCTTTTCTGTCTGATCAAAGAAAGAAAGGAAATCATTCTAATTTTAAAGGAAAAACAAGAGATATGTGATACAATTATTTGTGTAGAGATGATCTGCTGCTGTCAGAACTTTGTAACAACAAACTGAATTCAAAATGAACAACCAAGGGAACAAATTTCTCAGAACTGTGAATATTTAGACTTTGCTGACAAAAGGTTAAGATGATAGCAAAAAAAAAAAAAAATCTGGCCAGAATCTCTCTTAGGCTTGGAACCTGGCTAGTGACTTTGATTCAGTCACTATATTTTAGCCCTAGACTAGGACTTTAAAAAACAAATCTGGCTACAATCCATAGTCAACCAGAATGGAAGACTACAGTCCATAACCTTCCATGAATTGGCAGTGGACTGATATGGTATGATGTTTTAGGCAGAAGAGATAATAGAATAGAACAGAACAGAACAGAACGGAATAGGAATAGGAATAGGAATAGGAATAGGAATAGGAATAGGAAT
>BLBF01000026.1:27220211-27235663 GCA_015471245.1 Laticauda colubrina
GAACAGAACAGAACAGAACAGAACAGAACAGAACAGAACAGAACAGAATAGAATAGAATAGAATAGAATAGAATAGAATAGAATAACAGAGTTGGAAGGAACCTTGGTGGTCTTCAAGTCCAACCTTCTGCTCAGGCAGGAAACCCTATATCATTTCAGACAAATGGTTGTCCAATCTGTTCTTAAAAATCTCCATTGTTGGAGCATCTATAACTTCTGGAGGCAAGTTGTTCCACTTATTAATTGTTCTAGCCATCAGGAAATTTCTCCTTAATTCTAGGTTGCAAAATTTACAAAATGGCTGCCATCCTACCATCCATGTGCAAAATTTCTCTCTGTGTTGCTTATCACCTAATGCCTAGGGCAGGTAGAGTGCCATGTATGCTTCCTCCATAATATTTGTTTCATAATCCCACTTTTCATGGCTGCTATCTTCTTTCAAAGGGCTTACTAGGAGAAGGCAAATTAGTTAGCAAAGATACCTAAAAAGAAAATATATTATATTATCCTTTACACCTCTATAAGCCTCTCTCTCTCTCTCTCTCTCTCCCTCTCCTCAGGTTTTTAAAAGGATAGCTTTTTATACAATTGATTGGTATAATGGATTTTTCCTCTTGCCAATTTGGCCTGCCTGACTTTGGAATTTGAGAAGAATAAGAGTTCTAAACTTCCTTCTGTCACCCGACAGATTCATGATCCATATAGATGCAGAAAGATATTGCGATTTGATATTTGGGAGGGCTCTATTTTAAGGAAGGAGAACGTTTATTTTTCTCCCTCTCCATCCCTAAACTTTTGAATGCAAACCAGATTCCTTCTTGAAGAGTTATTCCTTCTCTCAAAACGATTGGCAGTGCTGAAATCGATCAGCTTGCAAGAAAATAGTGACTCTTTACCTCAAAGGGTAGAAAATATGCCTTGTTCTTCTCATTTAAAATGCTGTCCTGACAGCTTCTTCTAATTGCCTTGCAAGCCACAATCTAAGGCACCTTCCCACTGAAGTTTGGTACCATCTTTGGATGGGCTCCAGGGTGGAATGTTATCACAATTTCATCTATTTTTTGGAGACTGAATCAATTTATTTTAGGCGCTGATCCTGTTTATTGGAAAGTATAGCAAAGTTTGGGACATAATTTTGAACTGCAGCAGTGCTGAAGCCTCAGTGGGTGCTCCATTTTGCCACTGGTAGAGATTCTTGCCCTGCTCTGTTTCCCAGCTCTAGGCCTTGACCGGCTATTATTTTTGCCCCAGGAGTTTCAACATCTTGATCCTGGAGGTTATCTCTTTCTTCATGTATACATTATTCAGAAGTGGATTGTTCCCAATAGAATCATCTTAGCAATATGAAATCTTGGTGAAAGTTATTAGGAAAAGTGCCTAATTGCAAAATTGCTGATATGTTATTATTTTACCTTTTCATATCACGGGGGCTTTGTAAAACAGTGCTGTAGACAAAAGATAAGTACAGGGCTAGGAGTTCTTTAGGGGTTTACCATACTGTTATTTACATATTTTACAATCATTTTTCATTCATACAGCTTATCTTCATAAAAGCATTTCATGTCTGCTGTCTGTCTGTCATCTATCCATCTATCCATCCATCCATTATCTATCTATCTATCTATCTATCTATCTATCTATCTATCTATCTATCTATCTATCTATCTATCTTATCTATCTATCTATCTATCTATCTTGAGCTGCAGTGGTGCAGTGGTTAGAGTGTAGTACTGCAGTCTACTTCTGCTGACTGCAATTTGGCAGATCGAATCTCACCAGACTGAAGGTTGACTCAGCCTTCCATTCTTCCAAGGTGGGTAAAATGAGGACCCAGATTGTTGGGGGCAAGAAGCTGACTCTCTAAACCACTTAGAGAGGGCTGTAAAGCACTGTGAAGCAGTATATAAGTGTAAGTGCTATTGCTATTGCTATCATCTATGTCCAGGTAACTGCAAGTAGATAAATATAGAAGAACAAACATGTTTCTTGGCTAGAAAGATGTTAGCAATTATTTTATTTTCACTTTAGGTAGAGTGGGGTTGATGGGATTATTTTCAGTCCATGACTAGTGGTAGCGCTTTCTGATTCTTTGCATTTTTCTTTCAGACAAGTGGAAGGAAAGATGGTGAATGTTAATTGGTTCATCAACCTATTCTTTAAGTTTTAAGTTGTCATCTATTTTCAAATCATGTTGGTGATTGTGAGTGGACTGGAAACACTGGTAGTGTCGGAGCATTTAATTGTCCTGATTTTTTATTGATCACATCCATAATTTCATTTCTTCTCAACCAAAAAAAGTGTTTCTTCAATTCATTGTCTTCATAAAGATAAAATATAAGGGATTTGAATTATGCAAGCTTATACTGCCTTCTCTTTTACCAAAAATGGATTGCAAAGTACTGTTTTTCATTTTTACACTGAAATATTATGTATGTTTACTTAGAAATAAGAATTCCCCTCCCCCTTATTTTAGCTTAGAAAACCTTTAAAAAGTGTAAACTAATGTACAACACAAGCCAAGCATGTCTATTCATAACTAAGTTCTCTGGACAAGTTTTCAAGTAGGTATATTAAACCTATAGTTTTCATCTCACATAAAAAAATTATTCTTCCAATGATTTTGAATACTTTGAAATATCTTGAGTCCACATTTTTGTTTGCATGTTTTTAATTATGAGAAAAAAAAGTAAAAATGTACAGGACACTGAAGATAACTCTGTTCCAGATTTGAACTCTGTTCCAGTTTATATGTTTGTAGGATGAAAATTAGATTAATTCATTGTAAATATGAACCAAATACTTTTTGTGTCCATCTGTACCAAACAGAACTGCCATAATATACATAATATAGCACCAGATTTCAGGCGGGAAAGATCAGGGCCACACGTGAAGTTCCAATTAAATTGATTTATTACAAATCATGCTTATGCACAAGAATCTACTGAACTAATGGTTACACTATCTTGGTATTAGATAAAATTCAGGAGGGGTGTATTCAGTTCACTTATGGCTATGTAGAGATTCTAGGCTGATTCTGCTTTTGACTGACCCCAGATTCTGCCACTCCTTTTCCTACATCAAGTTTATATTGTGATAACTTGAATGTCAGTTATTTCATAAATGCTCTGTCAGAATAACTTCACAAGGTTGTTGTTATGGGGAAAATAGGAGGAGGAAGATATGTTGGATATGTTTACTGCCTTGTTTTTTTTCCGTAAAAATAATAAAGATGGAATGCAAATTTCATGAATAGATACATAAAATATGAACAATAGCACATTCTTTCTATTTGTTTTTCAAATAGGCTGGGATTATTTGTGATCATGCTCGTCTAATGATAGTGCCTTGAAATTTCTTGTTGCATATTTTGTCAATGTGTTGGTATTTCTGCATTTGGTTGCATACTCTTATTAGAGTTTAAATTCTGTACACTGCCTAGAATTTTTGATCTAAATGATGCTTTACATTCAGTATTACATACATACAGTATTATATGACATCACATTGTCTTTCATCTAAATATGTACTTCTTGTTTGTTTATTAATATTTTTATCAATTTTGCCTTATTTAAATGGTCTTTCCTGCCTTTCTGAAATATCAAATAAGTAAATATGATTATTTTTTATCTTCTCTATATTTATTTATATTGTTCTCATGGGAACAATGATACATACAATCTATTTGGGGACAGCCATTCCTCTTCATTATTGTGGGAATTATTTTAGAAATAAATTTGAGGAGGAGCATATCTCATATCATAAACTTCCTTTTGGAAACTCTGGTATTACTGTACTCATAACTAACTCCATCTCGATTCAGTGGGTTTGTAGTGCATTGCAGATAAATGTTGGGACAGATAACAGCTGGCATTTCAATACATTCCTTGTCAAACAGGTTTATGTACACTTTATTAGACAGTTCTCATGACAAAACAAACAGTTTAGGAAAAGGCTGCAGGAAAAGTGTACTGAAAACTTGTCTGAAAATGGGAAATAATACACAAAGACACAGAGAGACACACACACACACACAGAGCGAGAGAGAGACAGAGACAGACAGAGACAGAGAAAGAGAAAGAGAGAGAAGAGCGACAGGGATGAATAGTCATCAAGAAATAATGCATACATGTATTCTATAATTCCATAAATGGTTTCAGGAAAACTTAAGCTTAATGAATTGGGGTTGGTAAAACATACTAACAAGAATCAGGTTTCCTTTCGCTATGATTAAACTACAAGGAAGAAAAAATAATCACTATACTGAGAATCATTAAGAAAGAGAAGACAAAACTATTCAATTCCTATTTCAGTTCTGTCATTTCTGAGAAAATGGTAGCTATCTCACAAGGCGATTGTTGAAAACAGGATCAAGTTTTGTAATTGATAGAAACAGAGCCAGGATACAGACTGATCTGTTTACTGTTTAACTAATAGAGAGATTAGTCTCTTGAGAATACTTCAGTGATTACCTAAAACTATATACATATATTTATGCATGGACATATGCCTGTATAATCAGACTTTTAATCCAGATTTGACAGTAGATAATTTCTTATTATATTTCCTAAAATATGTCAATATTTCTGCCTGGAATGAGGTTCATCCATATCATACATGGAATTTGGAGTCTTATATTGAGATTATGGTCATAAATTATACGATTTAGAAGGTAATCAATCCAAATCCCAAACTGGAAATTCCAGGTTTAGAAGCAACCGAACACCAACCATCAGACAATAACCAGAGCTTTTGCTCCAGAGGCATTTAGCTTAATTAACTTCAGCACATTAGATTATTTAAATACCTTCTTCCTCTTACACTCTTTTGATTATTCTTTTATCTATTTTTGCTGTCCAGAAATCATTTGATAGAATAGAGAAGTCATGAGAATATTCTAAAGTGCATACCATATTCACGCAGGATATTTGCCCTTCCTGGTGATTCTCAGTGGTGCCATAGGTGAAGTTAGAGCATGGATTAAGCTGAACATAGCAATCAGTTCCCTCCAGATGCACCTTGCACTCAAATGATCTATAGCACTCAGCAAGCATTCTTTCGGGCTACTGCTGATATTCTCAGCGATAGACCACTGAGAAATCCCATTGAAACACTATTTTAAAACCATTAAAGATAGATTTATGGGTTATATAAAATATATGGGTATAAATTATGATTGAAATATACTGGTGGCAATGATATAAATGTGCAGTTCATTTGGTAGTTTAACATTAAATACTCCAGGATGAAAGAATGATGCCTGACATCATTTAATGGCATTGCATTCCAAAGGCTAAAATTTTCTTTGCGTTTCTTTCACTTTTATTTTGATCTACTCCAGAATGGAAGGAAATGGGAGTCACATTAGGGTCTCAGGTGCAATGCTTTTTCCAGTTATCTGGGACAAGGAAGATTATTTATGTCCACAGTAAACAAATTGCTTATTGCTATACCTCTGCCAAGTAAAAGACATGTTTGCTAAATACCTTAAAACACCAGGACTCACTGATGATGGTCTTTAATCATCCCTTGCTGTTAAAGTCAAAAGGGGATTAACTCTGAGGATCTTTAGTTTTGAATCAAGCAACAAATCTTTCTTATCCTCAAAGGCAGACCAGTGCTTTATGTCGGCATTTGGAAACCACTTTTGAATTAAGACTTGGTTAGAGATGTTTCCATTGGGGTGGGTGATCTGAAAACTTTATGCAGGCAGAACATTATATTAGGGCATGGAAAATCCTATAGTTGGACTGGGGAAGTTGTGGATCTCTACGATGCCAGAATATAACTGGTGTGCCCAATAGTAAGGATGCTGGACATACAACCACATATGAAGGGCCACAATTCCCTACTCTTACAGTAAGCCATATGAAATTGCATTACTGTTACAAATATACCGTTCACACATTTGAATGCAGTATGTAACCTATTGGTTTGTTATTCTTGCTGTTCTTTAATTGTGTCCAATTCTCTGAGACTGCCTGCAAGTTCCTGCTGTTTCCTTGGTTAGGTTTTTCAGAAGTGGTTTGCCATAGTCCCCATCCTATGCCTAAGAGAAGGTGATTGCCTGGCTTGTAAACCTTGAGTATATATAGCGGGCTTTCTGCTCAAGAAAGGACTGTAATTCACAGTCTCCTGGTTTCTAGCTTTATGCCTTTGCCATTGCACCAACTGCCTCTCTACTTATTTGGTAAGTACATTAATTGGACATACCTCATAATTCTGAGTATTTGCAGTGTAACCAGGACATTCATTAAAAAAAAATCTCAACTGCATAAAGCAGGAGTGTAAACTTACATTATCACAGCAGCATCATGTGACATATTGGAACTTTCCTTCCCTTTGTTAAACCAGGCAGAGGCGTGGCCAATGCATGATGCATCTGGGCTGCGGGCCACAAGTTTCACACCTTGGCATAAAAGACTATGGACCAAAATCAGATTAAAGTTACAGAAAGACAAAGAAGTTGTAGGTCTATTGCAAATCAAAGGAGAAGAGGTCACCTGACAAACAGGTGATCGAAAGAAAGCAAAACACATTTTTAATGTCTGTTTTTACCCAGAAGGGAAACAAACTCCTAACTGGATAGCTTTATGCTAGCAGTGGAAGAGGAGCACCTGAGGGTTGATGAGAGCATTAAAAAAAAATCCCACTTCAATAATTTAAATGAATTTAAATCTCCAAGGCCAAACTACTTCCCAATGTAAGGAAGGAACTTGTAGAAGTGATTGCAAAACCACTAACTATAATTTTTAGAATCTGGAAGAGAAGAAATGTGTCCCTATCAGAGGAAGGAGGAAGAAAAAGAAGGAGGGGAAGGGAATACAGGAAATTATAGACTTCTCAAAGACTTTTCTAACACTTTATCAAGACATATTGAAGTCATACATCTGCGAAGAAAAAAATGAAAGTAACCACTATAGAATGGGGAAGACCTGGTTTTGCAGTAGTGCATCTTAAAATGATCTAAGAACTGATAAATTATTTTGAGTATAAAGATATTGGTTATTGTACTGCTTTGTACTATGATTGCTGGCTAATATCATTACCATCTGTTTACCACTACCATCCTGTAACTCAAATTTCTACTTAGCTGTGAACTTGCTTGAAATGTTTTGATCTAGCTGCTGCTTGTCCTCTTCGCTATGTTTATCTTTCTGATCTATCTCTGTCCATGAATCCCAACTGTATTCTATTTCAAAATTATGTCAGATTGTGGCAGTCTTTGAAAAGCATGACATATTTAAACTTATTACCCAAATGATTTGTCTTGCAGAAATTATTTAATTAATTGGGCTTGTTAAGCCTGGGTTCCCCAACCAGGGTTAGGTAGACAAGCTAAACAGAATGTGCAGTGTTAGTCAGATAGGCACACAGATAAATGAGTGAGCTAAGCTTGTATGTTTATTAACATACAGTAAAAATAACAGATACGCTTGTGCTATCAAGAATATATTTTATTCCAGTATAAGTTTATGGCATAGTCAAATAACAGTCCAATATTCATTTACCATGTAGTCAGTCCATTCAGGGGTATTCAGTTAGCAAAGTCCATGTAGAATATCCTATGTCAGTTCACTTACAAAATCAGTCGTTTGTTATCTCTCCCGTTCGAGCAATGCAGTCTTGATTCCAAGCAGTAATCAGGGATCATCAAAGCCAGAGAGAGAGTGCAAGCCGTAGTCTTGCTACTTTTAAATGGTTTTCATAACCACTCCCACAATTGCTATTTCACAGTTAAAGCTGCATACACTAACTATGATTCATAGTTATTATTTCACCTAAACCAGTTAGGGTAAACAATGTTATCCCTAACATTCTCCCCTTTTAGGTTACATAATAACTATGAATCATTTACATCTTTAGAAAATATTTTTCGCAACTTTCTTTAAACTTAGTTGCTCCTTGAGCTTTTGTAAATTGGTCTGCAATGTTTTCTTCTGACATGCAGTATTCCAATTTTATTAATTCATTTTTCACTGAGTCTCCTACATTGAAATATCTTAAGTCAGTATGTTTTGATCTAGTTTTTACAGCAATACTAGTAGCTAACTTTATAGCTGCTTGGTTATTCTCATACACCATAATGGAATCTTTTACAGTTATACTCATGTCCAACAACAACTGTTTGTAGAAAATCAAGTCAGTGCATAATAATGACAGACATGAAAATTCAGCTTCCATCGTGGATAAGCTAATATGCTGTTGTCTGATTGACCTCCATCCTATTAGTGTCTTACCAAATAATATAGCCATCCCAGATGTTGATTTTCTAGTGTTTATATCAGTTGCAAAACTTGCATCTGCATAAGCACTAAGACTCAAATCACCCTTTGGTTCTATATATAATGCATGGTTTATTGTTCCCTTAAGATATCTCAATATTCGTTTTAAAGATTTCCAATGATATTCTTTTGGATCTGAATTAAAACGTGCCAGCTGATTTACACTATAAGCAATATCTGGCCTTGACCAATTGCTTATATATGATAAGCTACCAATCAAAGATTGATATATGGACTTATCAAATTTGGGACTTTGATCATTAGTTTGGCAAACTTCCTGACTCATTGGAGTCTTTGCCGGTTTACAAAGTTCCATCTTATAAGTTTTAATTAATTGGCAAATTTTATCTTCTTGAGATATCTTAAAACCATTATTTGTTTTATTAATTGTCAATCCTAGATACCTTTTAATTTCACCTAAATGCTTTATTTTTATCTTTTTGGCTAATAATGATATAATCTCATTAGCTTCATTATTAGTCTTAGTTATTAAAGCAATATCATCTGTAAATAATAACAATAATGACACCGTTCCATTATTTTCTCTTTTAAACACACACGGATCTGCTAAACCAGATTTAAAACCTATATTGTTTAACTCTTTCACAATATATTGGTTCCACTCAAACCGAGATTGTTTCAACCCGTAAAGACTCTTTTTGAGTTTCCAACAATCATTACTATCTACATTATTGTCATTTATAGCAATTGGTTTTCTTAAATATATAGTGTGCTGCAATGGTGCATGTAGATAAGCAGTTTCTACATCTAAATGGTTAACAACATAGTTTTTCTTAGCTGCCCACACTAATGCTGCTCTTAAAGATGTAGCTTTAAGGCTTGGTGCAAAAACTTCATCGTAATCAGATGCAGTTTGATTAAATCCTTGAGCTACTAACCTAGCTTTATGGGTAACAGTCCCATCATTTCCAGTTTTTACTTTAAATATCCATTTGCACCCAATGGATTTTTCTCCTGGAGGTAATTTGGCATCTTCATACACTTTCATTACCTTTAATGAATTTAGTTCTTTTTCCATTGCCTTTTGCCAATTCTCCTGATCCTTAGCAGGATACATCCTAAGTTCATCTACACTAGTTGGAACTTTAGTTACTTGGCAAACTATACTTGCTTGATACCTATCAGGTGGTCTAGTTACACGTGTAGTACATCTAGGTATTATAGGACTTACTGGTGGACTTTCCTCTATTAATTGTTCTTGATCATGTAACTCTTCCTGATCAACTATTTCCTCTTGTTCTGGTCCTATTTGCTCTTCGTGGACTTCCTCTTTAATTGGACTCTTCTTATAGCTAATCTCATCTTTCTGCCTTTTGTAGGGTTCAATAAATACTTCATTATTTAAATCTTGCTCTAATCTATTCCATCCTACATGTTCTAGGAATTTTGCACTAGCACTGGTGTAAACTCTAGATGTACCTGGTTCCCAGAATCTATAAGATCTATGATTAGATGTATATCCTACAAAAAATAATCTTTTAGCTCTATGCTGTCCTTTGTGTCTAAGTTGTGTAGGGATATGCACCCATGCTGGTGCTCCAAATGTGTGCATGTAACTTAAATCAGGTTTTGTACCATGCCACAGTGTGAATGGTAATTCACCTGTTGTTGAATTAACAACATTATTTAATATATGATTACCACACATTATTGCTTCTCCCCATAAATTGTCAGGTAATCCTGAATCAGACATCATAGTTTGTGCCATTGATTGTAATGTTTGGCCTCTTCTCTCTATAAAGGCATTATGTTGTGGCCTATATGGTGCAGACATTTTATGTTGAATACCTAATTGTCTTAGTCTGTTTTTAAATTTATGATTTGTAAATTCTGTACCATTATCTGTGATGAGAGTTACTAATTTCTTTTTAGTTTTTCTTTCAGCGAATTTTAGCCAATTAAATAGATTTTGATATGTTTCAGTTTTGCTTTTCATTAAATAGCAAAACCCATATCTAGAATAGTGATCCATTATACTTAGTATGTAGCGAGCTCCTCCTACACTTGGTTCTTTCGGACCTATTAAATCAGCAAATACTACTTCTAAAGGCTCTTTAGTAGTAAATCCATCAACTCTATTAGCCGGTATGACCCTGCTCTTATTTTGATTACAGGCATTACATTCTGGTGCTTTGCCTTTTTACAAAATCTTGCCAAATGTCCTCTTCCTCCACAATTAAAACACTTTTTAATTGCGTATGCAGTAGGAGGTTCATTATCTTCTTTTTGAGGTTGCTCCCTCCTTAATTCATCTCTTTCATGCCTTCTTCTGGCCTCTTCAATCAATCTGCCAGTTATATCAGTTAAAGTTAAATTGTCCTTTGGCAAAATTTCAAGTGAAGTTACGTAGTTATCATAACTTTCATCAAGGGAAGATAGAATTATATAAACTTGATGTTGTTCATAGAAAATAAGTTCTTTCTCGTGTAATTCAGTAAAAATGCTTTGCATAGTTTTTAAATGACTCTCCATATCACCATTTGTTTGGAGATGTGTCCTGAAAAGCTTCCGTGTTAGATTTATGTGAGCACCAATATTATCTCAAACATAAATTCTCTTCAGCTTCTGCCAACACCCAAAAGCCGTTTTCTCTCCGTGGATATAAACAAGCTGTTGATCAGTTAAGGTTAACCGAATTATGCAAATGGCTTGTTGATTTTTATGCTTAAATTCTTCTATCTTTAGTCTGTCTTCCTCATCCTCTGGATCCCATTCTTCTACGTTTGGTGGATTTTCAATTATGTTCCACAGACCTTCTCTTTGTAGAAGTAGACTACATTTCGTAGACCATGATACATAGTTTGTTCCATCCAGCTTGGATATAAGGGACAAACTTTGTATATTGACTTGTGCCATGTTTTCTTATATGGATATAAAAATATAATTAATAAAACACAGCTGTCTGTTTACTGTAATGTATAACAACACAAGCTCTCACTTTTTACATAAATCTGTTTAACCTAGTTAAACTGACTTTGCAGCCTCTGGGCCCATAACCAGTGTTAAGCCTGGGTTCCCCAACCAGGGTTAGGTAGACAAGCTAAACAGAATGTGCAGCGTTAGTCAGATAGGCACACAGATAAATGAGTGAGCTAAGCTTGTATGTTTATTAACATACAGTAAAAATAACAGATACGCTTGTGCTATCAAGAATATAGTTTATTCCAGTATAAGTTTATGGCATAGTCAAATAACAGTCCAATAGTCATTTACCATGTAGTCAGTCCATTCAGGGATATTCAGTTAGCAAAGTCCATGTAGAATATCCTATGTCAGTTCACTTACAAAATCAGTCCTTAGTTGTCTCTCCCGTTTGAGCAATGCAGTCTTGATTCCAAGCAGTAATCAGGGATCATCAAAGCCAGAGAGAGAGTGCAAGCCGTAGTCTTGCTACTTTTAAATGGTTTTCATAACCACTCCCACAATTGCTATTTCACAGTTAATGCTGCATACACTAACTATGATTCATAGTTATTATTTCACCTAAACCAGTTAGGGTAAACAATGTTATCCCTAACAGGGCTCATGCCATGCACAAGCCAGAGATGCAGATCAATACATGGTCTACAAAAGGCACTATCTGAAAATCTTGAACTGAGCAAAGGATTGTTGATTTACAGTGCCCAAGCTTTCCTAACAATCCAAAGTATATACCCAGATTCAAAGGGGAATTTGTCTATAATTAGTGAAATAAAAGAGGAGTTATATAAATCTTACAACTTTATCCTTAGATTATGAACCTCATAGCATGCTTTTAAAAATAACAGTCAACTGCCATAATTTAGCAGGAAGACTGTGCCTCCAAACTGTTTAGAAAGGCAATGCCCTTATTCCATATGTGTGATAGTGGATTAATTGTGCTATAAAATTGGTCCGCTAATGACATCTAATTTAACTAAAGGAGATGCACTTACATAAAAGATAGTTTAAATTGCAGCTACTTAAATTTAGGTTGACGTTGGTAGAAGTCAATACTCTTTTGAAGCCTGCTAATTCTAAAGCCTGTGTCACATCATAACTGCAGTAGCAATCTTGGCCATCTTGAAATTCCTGGTTTGTAACAACATCTTAGAATGACATAGGTTTGTGACTCTTGTTTTGAGTCTTAACAGATGTGCCCTTCTTATCACAAATGTGCTTGTTGACTGTAGATTTGAAGTAAGGTGCTTTGTATATTTTAGGTACATTTCAGTTTGGACTGAAGAGACTTTCATGACCCTTTGTAGCAAATCAAGGAGATAACATAAATAAATAACCTTGGTGAGAATAGGCAGGAATATAAGCAAATAGAGCTAAACATTTCTTAAATTCTGGGGATTGATGCAGTATTAAGAAGACTGGCTCCTCCCTGATTCCCTGGGAAATAAGAAGGAGATAGGGAAGAGAAAATGCAACCAAGCTTGCAAGATTCTGTTATTGTAGCCTATCTCAGTATAGTTCACTTTTTCCAGTGGAGCCTGTTTTTTGATCTGGTTTACCCTGAAAGAGCTGGTATCAATCTTGCAAGCCTCATTGCACTATCTCCCTCTTGAAACACTGCTAATTTTCCAGTTGGGTTCTCCCAATGCATTGTACATAGGGACTGCTTGTGAAAATGGTCCACTAACTTTAGTTAGTTCAAAATTGAGCAATTAGACTTCTCACTGGAACTAGCTAATATGAAACTATTATGCCAGTATGCCAGCTCTACTGTTTGTCAGCCCATTTCTGGACTCATTTCAAAATAGTGGTTTGGGCTTAAAATTCTTTAAAGGTATTTCCTTCAGTTTCCCAATTAAAATTGTATTAATGGAAAATCTTGTATTATAATATTCATGTATTTTCCAGATTTGACTCTCACAAACTTTTAAAGGTTAATCAAGGCTGATTAGGTGGTAAGTGATAAAAAGCACAATGGTTGACATGATATCAGTGATCTAATATTTGAGGAGCTGCCACAAAGAAGAGAGAGTCAACCTATTTTCCAAAACATGAGAAGACAAGACAAGAAGCAAGGGATAGATACTGAACAAAGACAGAAGCAACCTAGAACTAAGGAGGGACTTCCTGACAATAAGAACAATCAACCAATGCAACAACTTGTCTTCAGAAGTTGTGGACACTTCAATACTGGAGACTTTTAAGAAGAGACTGGACAACCATTTGTTGAAAATGGTACAGGGTCTCCTGCTTGCACTGGGGGTTGGACTAAAAGAAAACCATGGTGCTTTCCAACTCTGTCATTCTGTTTGGTATTGCTTGCTGTCAGTTGAGCATCCAGCTAGACTGCATCAGATCTGTTTGGCTCCTGTTGACGGATAAACTATTTGTAACTCAGGGTTGAACCTTGATGCTCTCTGACCTTTTTTTTCAGACCTTTCATTACCAAAGTAGTTAACATCATCAGTGCCTGAGGGAATGGGGTTTGTTCTCTATTAACAGACTACTAACTTGCTCTGTCAGTGTTGGTGGGAGTGTTCTTGGTGGTTCCTTGCTTAGGCTGCTGTTTACTAATAGTTTATCTGAGTTGGCAGTTCCTTGATTGGGGTATTGCTCACTTCTTGACTGTTGGTCCAATGGTGGGATTCAAACATTTTTACTACAGGTTCTGTGAGAGTGGCTTGGTGGGCGTGGCAGGGGAAGGATACTGCAAAATCCCCATTCCCTCCCCACTCCTGGGAGAAGGATACTGAAAAAATCCCATTCCCACCCCACCCCACCCCACCCCACTAACCTGCTTTCCAGCTCCATTCTCCTGTGCAGGGCAACAAAAGAAAACCCAGCCAATCAGCTGGGACTCAGGAGGCAGATAATAGATGGGGATGAGGCCAGTCAGTGGTGGTATTCTCCAAACTACTCAAAATTTCCGCTATTGGTTCTCCAGAACTGGCCAGAACTTGCTGAATACCACCTCTATGTTGGTCTTCTATTAATCTTGGGATTAATCTCTGTTGACCTGGGTTTTGATTGATGGTGAGGAAGTGATTTGGTCTCTATGTTTCCTTTCTGGCTTTGTGATTATCTCTTTTGAATGGTAAGTAGATGTTGTTTATCTCTATGTGCCTGTTGGTGATGACCTGTCCAAGTGGCAGTCCTCCAGGAATTCTCCAGTATTTTGGGATTTGGCTTGGTCTAGAATTCTCAGTTTCCTAGTTGGAATTATGACTGGGCTTGTCCACATGAAATTATGGAATTTTCATCACACCTTCTTACTGCTAGTGTTCATGGATACTCCTGATGATTGCACGAATGATCTTTGGCATCTCATTCTGTTTTAGTGACAACTTTTCCACTAATTTGTTTGGTTCTGAACCCACTATTTTTTCCTCCCTTTCTATTTCCCTCAGCCCTGCCAAACACATTTTGTTTTCCTAATCCATCCTCAATTTCATTGTGTGCTCAAGTATGCAAATGACTGCATCATACTAATGATTGCCTCAAGGGAGCAGCCAATCTTGTTGTGTTTGGAACTGATTGACTCGATCTTATTGCAGTCTAAGACCATCCTGGTAATGATTCCAAATCCATAATTCAGTAGTTAAATCTCTAAAACGCTCTTTCAGAACAATGTAACACAAAGCCAAGGACTGATTTTCATTAATTAGGAAGGATGCCAGTGTGTTCGCATATCGGTCCTCAACTTTGCCTCCATTCAGTCTATATGCCTCACTTGTCCTCCAAGTTTATTTTGTGGACCTGCAATTTGAATTTGCATCGAGAAGGTTCCAGACTGAATCTTTCATTTTTGTTTGCTTAGCTTAAAAGTTCTTCATAAAGGACAACAAACAGTGATAGTCTTGCCAGCACCAACTTCAACATCTGTTTGCCAAATAATTAATAGGGACAGTTAGTTGGCACTTCTGGAGGATTCTCCCTGTTGCCCAGAGATGGAGTTACAATGGATCCTGCATTCTTGAATAACAGGATTTTTCCACACCCTTTTATCCTCAACTGTTAACGTGTTTTCTTCATGCTGTCCTCTTTTTATCTGAATATAAAACCCTGAAATTGATAGTGCCCATCTCTGTGATGGATTTGGATGTTTTATTGTTCCTTTATCTCTTTCTTTTAGCAACCTAGCAAAGGGAATTAAAACCTTCCATATACAGTATTTCCCATCATTATCATCATCATCATCATCATCATCATCATCATCATCATCATCATCAT
>BLBF01000026.1:27235673-27246168 GCA_015471245.1 Laticauda colubrina
ATCATCATCATCATCATCATCATCATCATCATCATCATCATCATCATCATCTTTTAATGACTCCATAATGCCTTACGAGATGAAGTCTGGGCAATTGAATGGAGCTAGCAGAATGTTTAATGGCCAGATGCCCTTCCTGTTGCCAATGCAGAGTTTTGTTCAGCAGATATATATTCTCATCGTGTCCAGAGAGGGAAATTTCTGCCTCTACCTAAGATTGAACTCACAGCCCCCTGATTGTGAGGCAGCAGCTCCATCTCTAGGCCACCGCACCACTCTATATACAGTATTTCCCATGTACGTATGTATTTATGAATAGCAGCCCTGTTGCTTCATTATAGATTGATGAAGAAATTTGGAACAGCTCCTAGGTCTGTAGACCTATACACACAAGTTCACTCACATTCATACATTTCTGCATCTATTTTTCCAGACAAGTGGAGACTTCAAGGAATGAAGTGTCAATACTAGCAATAACGCACAACCAGGATGTGCTAGAGATGGAAAACCCTCTCTCTCCATGTCCCTCCCTGAAGTTTTTGCTCCAATAGTTATTGCCAATCATAGCGGGCAGTGCTCATTTCTGTTTCATGTGCCCAACACATGTGATTATGTGGCTATGTGAACAGCATGATGACACGGAGCACTGTTACCTTCCAACTGAAGTGGTACCTATCTACTCGCATTTTCATGCTTTCCAATTGCCAGGAGATGGAGCTAGGATGGGAGTTCAGCCATGTCATATGGAGCTCGTGTCTTGAACCTGGGCTGGCAGCTTTCAAGCCGACAAACCCAGCATCTTAATCACTGAGCCCCTATGCCACAACATACCAATCGGCATGACTAAAATGACAAAGAACAAAAAAGTCAAAGTCTTTAATAAGCAGAGACCAAAAGGTAGAGACCATGAAAGAAAAGATGGCAGGGCACTAAGGTGGAAATGGAAAATGCAAAGAAAAATTACAGAGCTGTGTTCATTTCATATGCATAGTATCACCAGGAGATTAAGTAGATATACTGTAGATTCCTAAGGAGAGGCGCCAACATCAAGGCAAGTGTATCAATATAGTCACACTCATCAGAAAGTGCTTCATAAATCAGCTCCTAAGGCAGAGGCTTTCTAAAATATGTCTTCTACTACATACATTGGCAGGAAAACTGTTTTTATATTGTCTCAAAAATGATGGAGAGGTGCCAAGGTTTCTTTGTCCTCATTTCCACCTTGCCATTTACCTTCTGGCAAAGGATATGTCAATGTACTTCAGCCTTAGCTGTTCTACCAATGGCTCAATTAAATCTGACTAAAATAAGTCAGTGCTTTTCCCCTGCTGCATTGCTTATAATCTGCAATTTGAATTCTTAGGATGAACTAAGCCTACAGGAGGCACTAAAGTCCAGGATGTTGCATAGTTCAGTAATAGTAGTAGTACATAAGAATATGATCAAATGGACAAATAGTAGGATGGGAACACTTTGTTTATTTATTTATTTTAAAAAGTAGTTATCAAAAAGAAGAGAATATGTTAGATTGATCCAGCTGCAATAATGTGACCATGTAGGCAGCAAATAAAGAAATGATGAAGCAGATGATATTGGAAGATGAATGTGGTTTTAAATTGGAGGAATAAATTTCAATAACCTATGTTATACTAATAACACCATTCTGAAGCTCAAAATGCAATAAATTAGGAACTTTATTAATGAAAGTCAAGAAGCAGGTGAAAAAAATGGTACTAAAATGAAATACAAAGAAAACCAAACTAACAACAATAAATGCAGCAATCACACTTACAATTGAAAGTTAAGATGCCTTTTGCCTCTTAGGTTGACTATCTACACCAGGGGTTAAACTCATGACATCATGTGATGTATTGCAACTTTTTTGCTAAAATTGAGGTGAGCGTGACCAGCACATGATGCATCTGGCCCATGGTCTGTGAGTTTGACACTCCTGATCAATACTAAAAGAACAGTCAAGAAATGAACCACAGATAGTTATGACTTCCTTGGATGCTTCTCCAGAAGGCTCTCCAGGTGCTAATTTGGAGGAGGATCAGCTGGCAGCTAAGGGTGATGAGCCAGGAGTGGAAGGGCTGAATGCAGGGGAGCATCTAGATGAGCAGCTGGCTGAACTAGAGACAGGAGAGGCACAGCTGCATCTGGAAAGCCCATAGGCTTTGGGTGGACAGGGCACACAGCTTCCCTCTGGAGAATAGGTTGGAGATGAAGAAGAACTGCTTCCTCCTCCAGATTTGAGAGCACATAGGATTGAAAGAAGGAAGGCACAATGAAGGTCAGCCAGACTACTTGTAAGAAGGCAGCCTTGCTCCTCTTGATGAGCTGCACCAGGAAGCACCTTAGTAAGTAGAGTGAAACAATGCTGGGAACAACATGTCTATTTTCTTGCTATGTGTCCTTGTATTTCTTCAACTGTGGCCTTGCTTTTTCCTTGTAAATTTGTCTTTGCCTGTAGACTTGCCTTGTCTTGTGGACCTGCTTTTGCTTACTGGACTGGACTTGCCTTTGTTTAGAGGACTAGTCTTGACTTCTTTCGAGTAGCCTGTGGAACTCATTGTGGTTGAGCTGGTGCTGGCACAGGGAATTGTGAAGGAATACTACTTCAGGCTTAGAAGCCTTAATAAAGACTCATAACACCCGTGATGGGTGTATGGAACCTGGAACTCACAGATTCAGGTGTGATTTTCCCAGATGTGCCAGATGTGGCAGATTTTTCCCAGTATGACAACTCTAATAAAATGGAACTTGGGGGGGGGGGGGAATGACATTAAAATCAGGCAATTATGTCACCATGAGGCTCCATGGAAGCAAAAGTTGGGTTTTGAAAAAGTAGAATAGAAAGAGTATCGACACATATAGAAATTCGATGTTGGAAAAGACTCTTGAATATGGTCAAAGGGAAAAAAGTCATTGATCAAATCAACTCAGAGTCCTCATTTGAGATACAAATTACCACCTTCTGATTATCATATATTAGACACATAATATGAATACCTAACTCTCCTGAGAAATCTATAACATTGGGAAAAGTGAAAGAAAAGGAAAGAAGAGAACAGTAGGGTGGATGAATTTAATTGCAGCAGCAATGGTGCAACGATGGGAGATCTGAAATACTAGGATGGAGAGAGGTCATTCTGGGGAAAAATAATAATCAAGAGTTGACATTGACTTGATGGCATATCATAAATATTTTAAAGATGTATTTGGCTGAATTGCATTTTTCCCACAGTATTATCACTTGCTGTGATCTTGTTACCATATGTCTAAGGATGCAGCCCCAAACTATACTCTTTTGACCTTTGAACATGTTTTCCTACCAATCTTCCCAGTTTTATGGCTTCTGACATTTTACAAGCATTCTATTCTATCATCTAAGTCAGGGGTCTCCAGCCTTGGCAACTTTAACCCTGGCGGACTTTAACTCCCAGAATTCAGTAAAGCTGGCTGGGAATGGATGAAATGGATGAGATTCTGGGAGTTGAAGGCCTCCAGGCATAAAGTTGCCAAGTTTGGAGACTCCTGATCTAAGTCATTTATAAAAAAAACAATGGGCCCTAGAGAGAACACTGAGGTACACTGTATACACCTTTCCATATGAATATTGACCCATTTAAGACTATATTTTGGGTCAGCTCATCTAGAATCCATCTTGTAATGAGATGGTCATCTATCCCGTATTGTTCCATTCACCATGAAGGAGGCTGTAATCTACTTTATCAATTGCCTTTCTAAAAATCTAATTATGTACCATCCCTTGGTCAGTGATCATGATGTTGGAGAAAGAAATACTGTATTTCAATGTCTTTTAACAAATCCATGCCAGTTTGTGTCATCACCTGATTAATTTCTAAATGTTTTCAATCCCACTGTTCGACTGCTTGACCATTTATATCACTTACTATGTTATTTATTGTAACTCAGTAAATCTCAGGCTGATAGGTGTAACAAAGATAAATACCCATGTTAACGGGGATTATGAGGAATGGAGAATGTAACAAAGTTATGGTTTTATATTAACATTCAAGACATGGATGAGATCTGAAGCGTAGCAGCTAAAATATTTTATAAATACACAAAGAAAGACAAATAATAGGTGAGAGGATTCAGTTGGGAATCAAAAGGTTAAACAAATAAGTTTGATAGAATTGTGGAGTTTAAGAGAAGGTAAACATTTTAAAAATTCAGGTTTCAGTAGATGTAATGTTTATAGAGAGATGCATAGAAATGATGAAAGTTGTGGAGAATAAGAGCTGGTTATTACAGGTTTGCACAATTACATAATATAATATGAACCAGGTCAACATTTCAGAGCTATTTCTTTACCTAAACAGAGAAAAATAATGACATTGAATAGGTAGTGTATGGTTCAATACTAGTAACTGCAAGAGGAATTTTGGAGTCCTAATGGACAACCTCTTAAATATGAGTTTAAAAAGCCAACACAGTCCTAGATTTCATTAACACAGGGATAGAATCAAGTTCACATGAAATGTTAGTACCAGTTTATAATGCCTTGGTAAGATCACACTCAGAATATTGTATCCAGGTTCATTCACCACAATATAAAAAAAAGATGTTGAGATTGCAGAAAGAGTGCAGAGAAGAGCAACAAAGATAGTTAGGGGACTGAAGGCATACAAAGAAAGGATGCAGGAATTAGGTATGTCTAGTTTAATGCAAAGAAGCATTAAGGGTGACATGATAGCAGTGTTCCAATATCTCAGGAGCTGCCACAAAGAAAGGGGGGGTTCAACTTATTCTTCAAAATACCGGAAGGCAGGACAAGAAGCAATTGATAGAAACTAATCAAGGAGACGAGCAACCTAGAACTAAGGAGAAATTTCCTGATGGTTAGAACAATTAATCAGTGGAACAACTTGCCTCCAGAAGTTGTGAATGCTCCAACACTGGATGTTTTTAAGAAGAGATTGGACAATAATTTGTCTTAAGTGATATAGGGTTTCTTGATAGCACAAGAAGATCTCCAATGTCCCTTCCAACTCTATTATTCTGTTATGACCTCAGGTGGGACTGGAAGAGACTTTCAATTTTCTGCCACTTTCCACATTGAATTTCCTTGTAGGAAACGGCCAGGAAGTGTTAGAATTGACAATCATATGAGTATAGCTGACTGTAGCTGTACTGAAATGGTCACAACTTTACCAAATTTCAATCCAATGGGACCCATGGCTCTCAAATTTTGGAGCATTTTTTTAGCCCACTTGAAGTATGCTAATTTCAAATTCTTGCTCTACGATGTACCATTTTGTATCAGGTTACAAATAATGAAACAGACAAGAAAACTCTAGTAGTGAGAAGTACTTGGTGCTCTCTGAGCTTGGTTCTTTTCTTGGAGATGTTTTATTACCCAAACTAGGGAACATCATCAGTGTTAGCTTGGATCTGCAAGAAAACAGCCAAGCCCAGAGAGCATAAAGGACTCCTCATTTCAACCCTGAACTACAAATATTCTTATTTATTAGTTTTAGTAGTGTATAAATAATACATAATATCTGAAGTTCCAAGGAGTAACATAAGGTACAGTAAATGGAAGAAAAGAGAAGAAAAATAATGGACAAATAAATAAAATAAAACTACAAGTAAAATAAACATGAGTTGGAAAATGAAACATATTTCAGTCCTTCAAGACTGACAAGATTAAGGAACTGTCTCGACAGGAGGGATAGAAAAATACTTTTATATTGTAGCACAGTACTGAAGGCTTGATTATATTTTCCCTTTTATATCCCAGGAAGTCAGGGAAGAGCCAATATGAGTCCCTTCCTAATACTTTCCTCGTTTCTCAGATTCAAAGCATATACTGGGTCTCTAAACAGTTTATGGAAGATCATCTACAAATCTGCAGAATACCATACAGAAAGGACATCCAAAGATCAGAAATGATATGATTCAGGTTAGAATTCCCTGGTAGCTCCGAGGATCTGCTGGGAATGAACTGGTTTGGTTTGCTCTGATGATCAGCTGTTGGGTTCACTCACCTGCCCAGGCTCTAGGCTGTGCTTTATATCCTGTTTTGCAAGCTCAGCTGATTTGCGCAGCACAGCAGATTGCTTCACGTCAACTGTTTAACATAAAGGGATTGCTGGAGCAAAGGTTCTGCATGTGTGCAAAGTGCACTCTCACTGAACTGGTTGTTACACCAGTTGAATCACACCCCTGAATGTTTCCCATGCTTACCAGTGGTAGGGAGGGACACATTCATTTCAAGTAATTCTATTAGGTAAAAAGGAAAGCTGACAAATTTTATCCAAATGTGGAACTGTCTGGCAGAGGATTTGGAATAAAGCTCTACCATGGGTATCCTCATGGCCTGGAAATCCATTAGCATTGTTGATGTATGGATAGCTCTTTCCCATCATTCCAAGAGTGACTGCTGTTATCCAATAGTTCCAAAGAATAAAGATATTTCCCTAAATCCTGAAACTTTTTAATCTGTGATGTTTTGGTCAGAGATTTTTTTTTTGCAGAACATTGAATGTGTGTTTAAATGAAGGAAAGAATAGAACATATAACAGCTGGTCTTTTTTGAACCATCAGTAATACAAATAGGATAAAACTTTAGCCCTTTTCTCACCTGAAGGGGAAAAAAATCAAAATAACTCATTTTCTTTGTTCATTATTTTTAATAGCACACAAGAAAAGAGGTCACAGATAAAGAAAGGAGCTTTTTTAGAATCCGTCTTCTGAAGGAACTGGTTCATGCTGATTGATGGCAAGGCCACCTCAGAAGAGAAGTTAACCATAGTCATCAATTTTCAGTGATCAACTTCACTCCATTGCTTAGCCTTAGCCCAAAAGAGGCAAACTTCAGGCCTATTTCACTTTGAGGCATATTGTGTTAACCTTGCAGTGATACGGAAAACAGAGACAAAACAAGTGGAATTTATAGTGGGCAAAAATGAGTGAGGAAGGTATTCTAAATGAATGGAACAGTTGAGAGATTTTTCAAGCTCTCTTTGTTTCAGGATCAGGTCTAGCTCCGAACATATAAACATACAAACACACACATAAGGAGGGAGAGAGAGAAAGAGAGAGAACTATATATTTTTCTAACTGTCAGCCTATTTCTATCATTTCTAGCCTATTAGTCATTTAGTCTATTGCAGCCCTTGAAAATACATAAATGCACAAGAGCTTTCTACACCTGCTTGCCTGGAAGTGATTCTTAGGATCACTTGCCCCATTATACTTATTTACTTCTCCCTCGTGGCTTAGAGCTCTAGCATTTAGCCTGGCTTTTTGCTTCTTGTGTAGTGGAAAATTAGTACTATGAAACCAGGCAATGGAGCATCAAAGCATCAAGATATAGTGTTGTTATTAACAGGGTCAATATTATTATGTGCTACCACCAACATGCCAAGCTTCACTGGGCCTTTATAGTCCTTATAGTAATGTAGAAGAAAATGGATTTTTACAGAAGTGGTATGATGTGAACTATCTGTCCCTGTTCTCTCACAGTGTCATGATCACTTGCAATAAATCTGCTTTGAATCTGATTTGGAACAGGTACTCTGGAATGCATGGTAGCACAAATGCAGCCAGTATCTGGGACTCATTAATATGGCTGCATCTGTTTACAGTAACCAAGCAAAAGGCACAGCTGCTTTAATGAGTCAAAGATAACGACTGCATTCACATTCTAGACCAGTGGTGTCAAACTCTGGTTGTCATGGTGTCGTCATGTGACATATCATGAGCTTCCCCACCTTTGCGTGCACATAGGTGTGGGTATGGCCAGTACATGACGCATCCAGCCCATGACTCATGAGTTTGACAGCCCAGTCCTAGACGCACCTCTTCCAAATTTAATTTGAAACACTGCATCACCATACTAAAGTGCACAACTTTTATGCAAAAGGCTGGCTCTGGCAAAAATGGAAACAGTTGCAGTTGGATAGGTTATATTCTTCTCCTTCTCTCTTTTAAAGCTATAGAGCCGTGATGATGAACCTACAGCATGCGAGCCATTGTCCCAGCTCAGCTCTGCCACATATGCGCATGCACACCTCCCGTTGGCCAGCTGGTTTTCGGGTCTCTGCTATGCATGTGCAGGAGGCAGGGCACATGCTATGGGTGGGGCACAGATGTGGAAGATGCATGTGCATGCATGGGTTGGAGCACATGCATTGGGATGCACACATATGTGTGGGAGGGCAGGGCGCATGAATAGGGTTGCATGCATGGGGGACATTTTGGGGACACATGCATGCTTTGGGCTTTTGTTGCCGAAAAGGTTAGCCACCACTGCTGTAGAGTGAATGCTCATAGCTTATTTATGGCGATGTAGTGAATTTGTCATTGAGGATCACCAAAGTTTTCATCTTCATAGCCTTTAGCACCATAGGACAGAACATGTAGATTCCGCAACCTTCTCAGTACAGTGGACAGCATAGGTTCACAATTTTCATCTCCAACTATTATTCATTTACTACCTTTGTGTCATACTACCTAGTCACAATGAGTCACAATTTGAGTTATGTAAGGTAGAATTTAAAAACATGGGGTCTTTGGTGGTCTCTGAACTTGGTTATTTTCTTGCAGAAATTTCATTATCCAAACTAAGTAACATCTTCAGCAGTGATGGGATTCAAATATTGTCACCAGTTTGGTGGGCATGGCTTGGTGGGCACACTTTGCACATGTGCACACACATTGCGTGCACATATACACCAACTGTACACTTTACGCAGGCGCAGAGGCGTTCTAATTTGCCTTCTGCAAGCCTGCATGAGACCGGTTGCTTCAGCAACTGCTGTGTGTCACTTTTTTGTGCTGTGCAAAGCAGCTGCACTTCAAATTCAGCAGATAAAAGTAAGTATAGGAGGCCGGGCAGGTGGGTGGGCCCAAAAGCAGAGTGGCAGAGAGAAGCGGTTTGGTCTCCGCTGCTCACCACTTCTACTGGCTCGCCAGAATTGGGACGAACTGGTCGAATACCACCACTGATCTTCAGCCCTGTTTGGGTAATGAAATGTCTGCAAGAAAACAAAGAAACTGAGAGAGATAACAGATAAAAGAAGTTGCTGAATAATAAAATAAAAGAGGTGAAAGCAACCTCAGAAGTCTTCTAGTCCAAGCTCCTGGACAAGCAGAAAATCCTACATCATTTCAGTCCAATCTCTTCTTAGAAACCTCCAGTGTTGGAGCCCTCACAAGTTCTAGAGGCAAGCCGTTCCACATATTAATTGTTCTGTCAGGATATTTCTTGAGCCTTCATTTCAACCCCTGAGCTACAAATATTCTCCTTGATGATTAAAACAACCCCTCAAGTTACAGGCATTGCATGGTGGAACACAGTTTTCATTGAATATAACAAAATACTTACCATCATATCAGGTAGAGCAGAGAGAAAAAAGTATGTTTTGACTTAAAAGTATGGCACTCTTGGCTTTTGCAGAATGTGACAGTGTTGCGTTGCCATCATCAGGATGCAAGGGTAAAATTGTTAGTACTTTTGGAAGTTTTTGGTAGGAAATTGTTAAAGATAGTAAAAGAGATGTGGTAAACCAGCCTCTAAAAGCAGCAGTTGTCAACCAGTGGGTCGTGGCCCACTGGTGGTCCACAAGAAAATTTTTGTAGTCCGCAGAGAAATATCACCCCCAGAGCACCCCCCAAAAAGCAATTAACCAAGGCTGCATGGGAACTCAAGGCTGTGCCGCCCATATGGCCGGCACGCGGGAAAACAAGGCTTGCGTTGGAACAAGAGGTAGTGAGAGGACTGGGGAAAGCAAGGGTGGGATTCTACCAGTTCACACCTATTCGCTGGAACCTGTTGTTAACATTGTAAGCAGTTCGGAGAACTGGTTGTTAGAAGAAATTACTGGCCTAATCCTGTAAGGAAGGCAGGAAGGAAACATTCTGGTGTTGCTTACAGAAGCTGCCTCTACGTTAATGCTTATTACATTCTTGGCAGGACTAGACTTCCTGTCTCAGGAACTTCTCTGGAGTTTTTTCCCCTCCTTTGTTGGTACTTTGCTTGTGTGGAGTGACCATTCAAAGTCACAATGGCACTGAAAAAAGTGACTTATGACCATTTTTCACACTTACGACTATTGCATCATCCCCACAGTCATGAGAGGTCAGGCAAGGAGATGCATGCCTCAATGTGAGTGATATTGTGCTGGCCACACCCAGCCAATAACATGACCACCAAGCCATATCCACCCAGTCACATGACCGCCAAGCCATGCTCACCACCTAAGCCATGCCCACAGAACTGGTTGTTAAAATTTTTGAATCCCACCCCTGGTGGAAAGGGTGTGTGGGGGGGACTTAACTGGCTCCCGAGCTGCTTTTTTCTGCTTCTTTCTTCTTCTAAGCAGGTTAGGAATGTGGCTGCCTTGTAGGGTGTGTGTGTGTGTATGTGAGGGATCTCTGTGTTAGATTGGATCTCTCTCTCCCCCTCCCAAATGGAGCTCAAAAGCAGGAATGTGGCTGCCTTGGAGGGTGTGTGTGTGTG
>BLBF01000026.1:27246178-27297283 GCA_015471245.1 Laticauda colubrina
CAAAATGCATATTAGTGGTCCCCAGGATTTAAAATTATGAGTTTGGTTGTCCCTGAGGTCCAAAAATTTGGTGACCCTTGCCCTAAAGGATGTAAGCCTTCCATTAATTCATCAGGCATTTGCTGACTGCCTTCTTTTCTTTTATATCATAGAAATAAAGGCTTCAGAAGATGGGCTGCTGGCCAGCTTTTCTTGTGCTATTGAAGTCTCTCAGGGCCCTGTCCTTCAACTCACCTTTAGTACAGTAAGATTTAGAGAGATGATTTGCTTCATCATCCAGCAATGAGCTACTTATACTTGTTCCTTGATGCTTGTTGTTTTGTTTGTCTTTTGCCTCCACAGTATCTTGAACTACATAAAACACCATTAAAAGAACAACAGTGAGACCCAGTGCTAAAAGCAATCTGTCTATCTCTTCCTTCTATCTATTTACAAAAAGGGATGTTTGAATCTAAATGTAGAAAGCATCTGTGTCCTTAATGACATGAAACATTGAAAGAGAAAAGAAAAATGAAATGACAAAAATGCTGTTTTGGATGCTAGCAGCAAAATACTCTCATAATAAATTGAGATAACAATATTCCAAGGAAATGGAAGAATTCTGTGTATGTATTGACATGTAAGAAGCAATCACCATTCTATAATCTTGTTAAAAAGGTTGGCTCAGCAACAATGAAAATGATTAGAATGAAAGTTGATTGGCATGTTGTTGCCGATAATGAATACACAGGACTCTCATCTTGGAACAAAGGCACATTGAAACTGGTGTGTGTGTGTGTGTTTGTGTGTGTGTCCTATGTGAATAAAAATCTGATTTAAAGCATACTACCCTAGAATTTAACAAATGACTTTGAAAGATTTATCTAAACAATCATTCTGTTTCTCACTTATAGGTCTCAAGAGCAAGGTCTCAGGAGCAAATTGAATACTTTTGCATTTTGCATATATCTTGCTTTCTTGGCAAATTAAAATGGCAATTGAAACTCTACACAAAGTTATATTGAAGATGATTGAAATAGAGCAACAGGGTGATAATCAAATACCAGAAAAGATGCAATGTGAAAGATGTTTTTTTTTAAATTATGCTAACTTGCAGAATTGAAGATAATGTATTTGTTAAAAAGAAGAATTCTAATTGCATATTATGGGAAAAAAATAACAAGAACAGCACCCTATTGGTGGAACCATTTATCCAAAAAGTTTAGCAGAAGCTGAGAAACAATTTGTCATGGCTGCTTCAGTTTGGATTGTTGAAAGGAGCGTTCAGCTGGAGTCAAAATTTAGATCAGTATTTCCTGGTTAGGGAATTCTGAAAGTTGAAATCTGTAGAAATTAAATTTCTTTAGGTTGAGAAACACAGATCTAGATGATTCCTACTAACTGTACTTTCTGGAGCTCTGGGAGAAAAAAAGGTGGTGCCAGAATTGAAAGCCCCTGTCACACAGCACCAACGGATGGAAAGAGGATGTAAAATGGAGAGAAACACTTGCCATCCGTTGGTTAACGTGATGCATCCATTCTGTACTCACTGCATCCGTTTTTCATACTTTCTATCTGTCCAGCATCCGTCTTCTGACATTTCATCCGCTCAAAAAGTTTTGAGATGCACAAAACTTTTTCAGCTGATAAAGTATCCAACACGTCCGTTCTACATCTGCTACGCATACGGGGAACATCCATTAAACGTCCATAGTTGTCCATTACGCGTCCGCTATATCCACAAGGCATCTGCTGCGCATCTTGCATCTGCTCCAGCGGAAAACGGACACAGGGAGGAAGCGAAACGGACGCGGAACGGACAGGCTGCGTTAGTAGCATGGATGTAGAAAGGATGAAAGTGGATGCAGCTCGAATACAAAGCATTAAAATGGAAAAAAACGTTCGTATACGGGAGGTATCTCGGATATTTAGGATGTTTGCAGGATGTCTGGAGGATGCAAAAGGACACCTAGCAGAAAACCAATATTTCCTATAAAAAGGGGGAGAAATCACCTGGATCTCACTTTCAGACCAGCAGCCCTGCTATGCAGACCTCTTCAGCCTTGCTCTTGCTCTTGCTCTTCCACAGCATTCAGTCATCTCCACCATGGATCGTCGTACACTCCTTTTGGTAGGGGCCATCGTTCTACAACAGTGCAAAGCCCTCTATAGGCACTTTCACCTGTTCTACGGGAAGAAAAGGAGGTGTCCAAGAAGTGTCTGGGTCCGAAGATGGATCACAAGAAGAGCCGAGGACGGACTGTATAACAAACTGATGGTGGAGCTGAGGAACGAAGACCCTCGTGCATTCCAGAACTTCATGAGGATGCCTCCAGCCATGTTTGACGAAGTTGTGGAGCAGCTGAGACCCAGGTTGACCAAGGCAAACACCAACTTCCGGCCAAGCCTGGAACCTGGGCTCAAGGTGGCACTGACTTTGCAGCACTTGGCCTCAGCGACCACATACAGGAGCATGCAGTACGCCTGGAGGGTGCCACACAACACCATCAGCATTGTGGTCAGAGAAGTGGTGCAGGCCATCATCGAAGAATATGTGGAGAAGCTCCTCCAGTGCCCCTCCACTGAAGAAGTCTGGAAGAAAGTTGCAGAGCAGTGGTATCAGAAGTGGAACTTCCCCCACACCGTTGGAGCCATAGATGGGAAGTACGTGGCCTGCAAAGCTCCAGCCAAGTCAGGGTCCACTTATCACAACTACAAGGGCTTCTTCAGCATCATCCTCTTTGCCATGGTTGATGCTGACTACAAGTTCATGGACATCGATGCTTCAGGCAACGGGTCATCTTCAGATGCCCAGGTATACAACGCCAGTCACCTCAAGGAGGGGCTGGAATGCAACCTCATCATGGGCTTCCCAGATCCAGACCCCCTGCCCAACGACACACAAGATGTGCCCTACTTCATCGTGGGGGATGATGCCTTCTCCCTCAGAACCTACCTCATGAAGCCCTACACTTCCAGATGCCTCACCCGTGAAGAGAGGATCTTCAACTACAGGCTGTCCAGGGCAAGGCGGGTGGTGGAGAACGCCTTTGGCATCCTGGCCAACAGGTTCCAGGTACTTCTCACCACCATGCAGCATCGCCCAGAGACCGTGAGGAACATCGTGGAAGCTTGCTGCATCCTGCACAATCTCATGCGCACCCGCTACCCAGTGTTGCAGAACTAGCTCGTGGACCGCCAACAAGGCAATGGGGACATGGAGCCTGGTGAATGGAGGCAAGGGCGAAACCTGATAGATTCTGTGGATTTGCAAGGCCCCATCAGAGCTTCACGTGTAGGGAAGAAGCAGCGCAACCTCCTGAAACACTGGTGCAACTCCCCAGCTGGAGCAGTGGAATGGCAAGACAGGATGGTAGATGCTTTATGGATGCTTCCTTCAGCCTGTCTCATTACACTGATGAGATTGTGCCATGTATGTTGAGTGGCCCTACAATGAACATGGCATTTAATAAAGAGTTGTGTTTATTTTGAAATGTGTTGATCAATGAATAAATTGTTATTAATAATAAAGGGCCATATGTGTGGCAGCTGGGAGGGTGGACCATACAGTCCCACTATGCTTGCACTGGAGGTTTATCTATCCCACAGCTATTACCCATTCCACAGGTATCCCTGCCCATCCCACTGCTATCCTAACCCATCCCACAGCTATTACCCATCCCACAGGTATCCCTGCCCATCCCACTGGTATCCTTACCCATCCCACAAGCATGCAAAGGCTTAAACCATTTCTAAAAGTTTCCACCAAGACTTTATTGACTAAAAGAACTGAACCAAGTGTGTGAAGCAAAGATAAACTTTATCAATAACAAACTGTAAAAGCAAAATGACCCAAGAAAAGTGTCCCAAGCAAAGATAAAGTCAACAGGTAGCAACCCAGTCTCTGGCACTCTTCTCAGTCACTCTGAGGCATGCCCATAGTCTCAGGGGTGAAGGGTCCAGGTGCTGTGGAGGTGGCTGCTGATGGAGTGCTGGTCTGAGGCACCATTGGGGTGCCTGGCCCCGAGAGGACAACAGGGGATGGTGTTTGGAGGAAGCTCTCAGAGAGTGGCACCGGTGGCATTCGATGTACCTGTGCCTGGACTGGGAAGGGCCACCTGTGCTGCTGGAGCTCCTGGTAGCCATAATCTTGGTAGGTGAGGGCCTTTGGAAAGCCTTGGAAGGGCAGTGACATCACCTGGGGTGGAGGAGCAGACCTGGACTGGGTTGGAGCAGGTTCAGCTGGGCCTGGAGGGTTGTGCAGATGACCGGTGATCCTCTCCTTGATCACCTGGTACTGGGATTCGGACATGTCCATGAGGGTCTGGTTGATGTAGGTGAGCAAGGGCTTGTGGTTTGAGGATGGTATGTCGGGGTGTACCAGCTAAGTGAGGAGATCTACGCTGCTTTTGATGGTGTCCCTGATCTCCAGCAGGACAGTGTGGCTCTGCCCCTCCGGTCTGGCTCTCTGCCTGCTTTCTGTGGAGGTGGAGCTGGGGGTGGGTATGGGTTGGTCTCCGGTGGAAGTGCCCTCTCCTTGCTCCCACTGCATCAAGGGTCCTCCACACGCCCCGCCATGTGGAGTGCAGCTGTCGGGGGGGTCTGCATCGTGGGATGCTCCACAGATACCTGCCTGGACACAGGAGCTGACTCTTGGCCAGAAGAGGACTGGCTCTCTGTGGGCTGCCTGAGGGAGAGGGTAGACAGAGGGGCTGCTCCTCGGTGGTGGATCTCACCTTCCGAGAAGCTGCACTTGGCCATCACCTAGGTCTCCCGATCCGTGAGCTTGACCGCGGCCTGGCCAGACTTCTTGAGGTGCAGCTTCCCGTACCAGGTGTGCATGTGCTTCCACCACCCGAGGAGGACCTCTGAAGTATAGCCCAGGCTCTCCGCCTTCTCTCCCCAAGCCGCCTGCTTCCTCTTGGTGTCTCGATAGAGCCTGTGTCCCTTCCGCCAGAGATACTCATTCTCCCTCAGCCATTCAAGCACCTCATCCTCATGTTCCTCTTCGATGGAGTATTGCCTCCTCTCCCTATCTCACGAATGCCTCTTCCTCCCTCTGGCAGGGCCTTCTGGGCCCTCATCAGAGGGGCTTCGAGGTTCTAGGGGCTGCTCCTCCACACCACTACCAGCAGCAGCAGCAACAACAACAGTAGCAGCAAAAGCAGCACCAGCAGCACCAGCAGCACCAGCAGCACCAGCAGCACCAGCAGCACCAGCAGGACCAGGAGCAGCACCAGCAGAGTAAGCACCAGCAGAAGAACCAGGAGCAGCACCAGCAGAGTAAGCACCAGCAGAAGCACGAGCACCAGGAGCAGCGCCAGCAGAGTAAGCACCAGCAGAAGCACCAGCACCAGGAGCAGCGCCAGCAGAGTAAGAACCAGCAGAAGCACCAGCACTAGCAGAGTAAGTACCAGCAGAAGCAACAGCACCAGGAGCAGCACAAGCAGAAGCACCAGCACCAGCAGAGTCAGCCCGAGCAGCAGAATCCCAGAAGAAGCAGAGTCAGGGCCAAGGGGTGGGATGGTGGCCCTGTCCTTCTTGCCAGGGTTGTCTGAAGATGGCACAGGCTTCCTCTTCTTCCCCATGGTAGTTGGCTGGAGATGTGTCTGGCAGCAGGTCTTTCCTCTGAATGGTGACCTGCTACCAAGCTGCATCCTTTTATATCCGTGGGGCTGACACAATGTATCCTCCCCGCATGCGCAGTGAATGCTTTGCATCCACTAGGCATCCACTAGGCATCCGCTAGGTGTCCGTGATGCATCCGCGTCATCCGCTCTGCATTCGCTCTGCATCCGTTTCTTCCACTGCGCGTCCGCTTCGCTGTGCTCCCCCGGAAGCCCTGCGAATGTGCCATCCGCTTCCATCTGCTAGGCTTCCGTGGAGCATCCACTTAACATCCTGGCTACGTCCTCCCCTCGTCCTTTCCTTTCCGTTGTTGTCCGCTCTGTTTATGCAAATTTGGGGCACTTTTGAGAGCGGATAACAACGGATGGAAAATTTGCTCGTCCGCTGTGTCCTTTTTACATACTTTTTGCATCCGTCGGCCGATGTGACAGGCTGTTAACACTGTGATCCTCTAATCAGGGGTGTCAAACTTGCCATCTGCAGACTGGATGTGTCACATGTTGGCCCCCCCACCCTCATTTTTACAAAGGGGAAAAAAGTTGTGCTACGTCATGTGACGACAACATGACTCCACAAGTTTGACTCTCCTGCTCTAGATCAGACTGGGGAACTTTGGCCCTTTTAGGACTTGTGGATTTTTGGACTTCAACTTCCATGGCTGGCTAAGGAATTCTGGGAGTTGAAAAATAGATTAACAAAGGATATCAAGTATAAATCCCTCAAGTGGTATTTAATCGTGATTAGGATAGATCCAGATAAATACTTTATCAGAATCTTAATCAAATGGAGCATCTGAAGTACTGATGGAAATTCCAGGGTTCTGGAACTGCACTGGCTTCTATTTTGCTTTCCAAGTGCAATTCATAGTGTCAGTTGTCATTTTTAAAGCCATTGGTAGCTCCAAAAGAATCCAGTATAACAGGTTTGCTCTGAACCCACTTTTTAAAGGATTGTTACCTATAAACCGTATGGCATCAATACTTTTTGATTTCAAAAAAGTCCTTTTTTTGGAAGGGTATGTTTACCTCCTGAGATCAGCCTTGCAGTGTTTTACAAAAACCAAGGTGAGAACCAGTTTGGTGTACTAATTAAAGGCCCTGGATTAGAAAGATGGACTTGTGTTTTAGGCATGAAACTAACTGGGTGACTTTGAGCCAGTTTCAGCTATATGACAAAAACAATGATGAACTATTTTCAAAAAAGTTACCAAGAAAACTACTTTTACTCAAAGGCACAAAAATGAATTATAAATGTTTTGAGGTATCCATAAACATGCTTTCTTTCAAATCTAAGTATAATGAGTAAATGATATTACTGCTGCATTTCTTTCCCAGTTGTCTTTAAAGCACAATATTGTAAATCATAAACAAACTGAATGCTATGAGGCTTTGTTTATTATAGTCATTCTGCAGAAAAAGGAGAGAGAGAGACAAAAAAAAATGTGTCCTTTGTCCTTCAGCAGAAAGGGGGTAAAAACCCTCTCTTGAGTCTTCTTCTTAGAATGTGATTTGAATTACAAACTTATTTTTTTTAAAAAATAAAATATTAAAAGGGAAAAGTGCTTCTGAAAATTAAGGCAGACAGTTTGTGTTCTCAGACAATATTAACTAGATGTTAATTTTACATCTAGTTCACCGAACCAGTAGTTGCAATGACTGGCTGGCTCTGCCCATCCTGCCACTCTCAGGAGTCTCCATGTGACCTGTTTTGGATCCCAGGTAAGTGCAGAGGCTCAGGGAGGGCGAAAAACAGGGGGAAATGGATCTCCCAAAAGTTCCAGAACACCAGAAATGGGAGGCCATTTTTGCCCTCCTGGAAGCTCGAGGAAAACCTCTGGAGCCAGAGAGGCCAAAAATGGCCCCTAACTATGGTGCAGGAAGCCAACTAGACCCACCCAGCAAAATGGCAGAGAACTGGTTGCTAAATATTTTGAAGCCCACCCCTGGACAAACCATTTGAAGTGCAAAATCCTGGCTCCTTGCATATCACATATTTATGTGCATGGTCATCAGACAATAAACAATGCTTACATATTACCTTGTGTTCTGTATAGAATGGTATACTCCAAACTATGCAATCTGATTGGCTAAAAAGACTAGTATTGGATTGGTTCATTAGGAACCAAGCCAAAAGAGCCGCTGAAAGGCAGCAAAGTCAAATAGTTGCCATTGGTTACAAGCCGGCAGGCAAGCCTGTATACAAAGGCTGCTGTGGCTTCAGCCAATCTGTTCCGTTACTGTTGCTTGCTTTAATAAAGACTTTGTTGGCACCCGGTCTACCTCGCGTCTTTCTGGACAGAACATTGGTGATGAGGGTGGGATTGTCCTAAACGTGAGACCGAGCATGCGGCAGAAAGAATTCCAGACTAAAAGTGATGCCTGGGAATAACTCACCGCCCGCACCTTTCAATCCCAACAAAGAGGATTGGGAATCATACGTAGACCGTTTCCTGATGTTCTTAGAGAGCAATGAAGAGATCTCAGACCAGCGGAAGAGGGCTGTATTCCTAACGCATTGTGGACCAACTGTATTTAAAATGGCCAAAGCATTGGTGAAACCCAGAGACGTGAAACAAATGACCTGGTCTGAGCGTCACCGAATGTTAAAGGCCCACTACGCACCGGTAGTGTCAAATCTTACAAATGGCACGAATTCTACAAAAGGGATCAGAACGAAGGTGAAACCATTGCTGACTTTGTGGCAGTTCTCCGACAACTGGGAGGAGCTTGTGAGTTCCTGAACTTAGATGAAGCCATGCGAGATCGAGTTGTCCTAGGTCTGAGAGAGACTAACTTACAAAGTAAACTACTAAATAAACCCAATATCACAGTGGCTGAAGTGATAGCAGAAGCCACAGCAGCAGAAGCCGTGAAAAAGTCAGCGGCCACTATGAAGCAAATGAACTCAAATAATGACGTGATGACCCTATCCAGAGGAAAAAAGCAAGGTCCCACCACAACTCATCATGAAGAATTTGACAGTTCATCAGAAACGGAGGATGAGGACGATGAGGTCCACCGCCTGTACGCCAACAAAAAAAGGCACGAAAAAAGAAATTGGCGGGAATGTGCTGGCTGCGGAAGAAACAAACCTCAAGCCAATTGCAGATTCCTTGATGCCATCTGACGAGCTTGCAAGAAGAGGGGACACATCAAAAAACTCTGCAGAAATCGAAAAAATAACAGCCCAAACAGACGCAGTAACTCCCCACTACCAGCCGAATCAAAGCAAGCTGAAAAGAAATGGGAGCACAACAAACGAACTGGTAACCGAGAAAAGACCCATCAAACTGTCACTATTGGAAGCACCCAGACAGAAAGCGGGAGAAGGTCAAAATCGTTGTAAAAATTGAAGGAAGCCCCTGCGAGATTGAAGTCAATTCAGGATCCTTCCTGTCAATGGTGTCTTGGAACACAATCAGACAAACACTTCCATTGATCATCACCTGTGACGCCTCACCGTTTGGAGTCGGTGCCATCCTGAGCAACCAACTGCCTGACGGGAGAAAGGCATCCATCACCTTTTACTTGAAAACACTTTCTAAAGCAGAATGCAACTATAGTCAACTAGACAGAGAAGCCCTGGCAATTGTTGCCGGAATTAAACGTTTTCACAAGTACCTCTATGGGAGAACATTTTCAATTGTGACTGACCATAAACCGCTGCTCGGAATTTAGGTGGGAAACAAACCCACACCGAACATTTTATCTCCCCGAATGACTAGATAGTCAGAATTCCTAGCAGCGTACTTTTACACTTTGATACATAGACCCGGGAAACAGATCTCCCATGCAGACGCATTAAATAGAACACCGCTGCCAATGACGGAGGAAGATCCGGCGCCAACAATTACCACCCTGCAAATAGAAACCTGTCCCGAGCTACCAATATCTGCAAATGATGTTGCCAGAGCAACTGCCAAAGACCTAGTGACTGCCCGCATTTTAAATTGGGTAGCTAAAGGTTGGCCGGAAAACCAAAAAAACTGAAAACTTTAAACCTTTCCGGGCCAGACAGACTGAACTGTCAATACAAAAAGGGGTGTTTATTGTGGGGTGATCGGGTGGTAATTCCTTCCAAATTACAAACTAGAGTGTTGGGTATGCTTCATGAAGGCCACCCAGGCACTGTGAAAATGAAAAGCCTGGCTAGGAGCTATGTATAGTGGCCTGGTTTAGACAGAGATATTGAATACTGGGTTGCTACATGCAATAAATGCCAAAAAACCAGGCCATCACCACCACAAGCTCCTATAAGGGACTGGGAGACCCCACGAGGCCCCTGGTCTCGGATCCATATTGACTTTGTGGGTCCTACCAGGGGGCATAAATTCTTAATTGTTGTAGATGCATACTCAAACTGGTTAGAAGTCACAGTAATGTCATCTACAACAACCAATGCCATTATAAAAAAGCTCAACAAGCTATTCGCAACCCATGGGATGCTGGACATCCTAGTGTCCGACAATGGGCCACAACTAACCGCTATACAATTTGAACAGTACCTAGCCTCTTTAGGTATACGCCATGCACTAACCACGCCAGCCCACCCGGCGGCAAATGGTAGGGCTCAGAGAATGGTCAGGTTTACCATGGAGGGTTTGGAAAAAATGGACCCAGGGGATGTCCAGGATAAAGTGAATCATTTACTCACCCTCCAACATATCACCCCAGTACTGTGACTAACAAGAGCCCGGCAGGATTGTTTATGGGGAGGAAACTTAGATCACATTTGGATAGGTTACATCCAAACCTTTGAGAAACCACCCGACTCCTCCAGCCGTTTCCGCACATTTGAAATCGGCGACCTAGTCTACGCTAAAAATTTTACTGGGGACCCTCTATGGCTTCCAGCCACAATCACACAAATAACAGGCCCCCGGTCCTACTGTCTGACCATAGACGATGGCAGGGAATGGAAGTGGCACATAGACCAGCTTTGTTCCAGAAATGTCGAGCGAAATATGACCGCACAATCTCCAACAATAAACATCGATGAAAACAAAACCAAAGGGGGGGGGGGGATACAAGAAAATAATACTGAAGGGAAAAATAACTGTTAAAAATAAACCCAGAACATTTAACCAGTCAAAAACAGCAAAAAGAACACTTACGGTTATATGAAACTGGCAGAAGTAATCCACAGGAAGAGGAACCCATCCTGGAAGGGGCCAGCAAAGCCAGCTCGACCTGCCCGGGAAAACCAGGAGGGAGCAGCAAAACCACCGGCCTGAGCAACTCAAGCGGTAGCAACCTTGCTGACTCACCCTTCCAGGCGGTTCCATGGAGAAGAGCCGGAGAGACAGAGATCCCATCCAAACCACTCAAAGTCTCCAGCAAAAATGGACCGCGCAAGTCAAATAGAGTCAGAAGAAGCCCCACCTACCTGCACGACTACGTCACCCACGTAGGACTAAACTAAGGAGGGAAGGGTGTTCTGTATAGAATGGTATACTCCAAACTATGCAATCTGATTGGCTAAAAAGACTAGTATTGAATTGGTTCATTAGGAACCAATCCAAAAGAGCTGCTGAAAGGCGGCAAAGTCAAATAGCTGCCATTGGTTACAAGCCCGCAGGCAAGCCTGTATAAAAAGGCTGCCGCGGATTCAGCCAATCTGTTCCGTTACTGTTGCTTGCTTTAATAAAGACTTTGTTTGTTGGAACCCGGTCTACCTCGCGTTTTTCCGGACAGAACACCTTGTAATACACAAGGTAATGAGATGTCAGTGTTCTAACACAATACAGTCCTGAGAATTTCCTACAACCTATCATATTGCACAGAAACATCGAATCATCTAAGAAAATAAGAAATGTCTTCATGTATTTTCCCATGTTTTAAATGTACATCATGGAAAGCAAATACGAAGCTATGCTTTTGCCTACCTAACATACCACTGTGATTGAACAAAATCTCCACAGCATCTTTTTGCTTTATTAAACGGTTTCTCATTGATTGTTGCTGATAATAATCTGATATAAATTCAAACAACTTCAAAATGAGCTGGAAAATTGGAGAGTTCCTTTTTCTTCCTTGGGTACTTTGCACCTATGTGAATAACTCAGCTGGTGCTCAATGGCTCACCTTGCAAAGATGCAATGATACATTGAAATAATCCTTCCTTGCCACTACAGTACAATTCATATAATTGTTGGATTTCTGGGAAAAAGAAAAACACATTGCACTGATACTCTGAACAAACATACAAGCATCACAAAAAGCTAGCTTGACTGACCACATAACTAGAGTGTGCTCAAAAGCAAACCTCTAATAGTTGATCAAAGTCGGATACATTAAAAAGAAAGTTATTTTTATTTTACTGGCTATGTAGAAGGGATGGGAGAAGTGTCTCCTCCATTAGAAAGATGGTTAAGAATATGTACCGTAGCTCTTCAGAAAATAGGACAGCTTTAAAAGACTTAAACGCTAACAATAAATTTTATCCTTAAAGGCATATCAAGGGAAATGGAAAAGGCTGGGTGAATTTAAAAAACAGTACAGCATTTTTATGTTATTTTATTTTATTTTATTGGTCTTTTGGCAGTGATGACAGCAAGGAGTCATTTAGTTACACCTGAATAACATTAGTTTGGTTTGTAATAAATTTATGACAAACTGCAGAAAGAAGTTTTCAATTGCACACTTATCTCTGACTTGGAAGATGAGAAAGGTGATTTTGCTATTACCTACCAAGTCATAGTTTGTAATTATCTTGGCATCCCGCTATAACCTCAGTGATTACATTCTGGTAGAATTTTCATGCCCAAAATAACAATCTATTTTTACATATAGATATAATGTCCATTTTGTGGAGATTGATATTAAATTAATTGAACAAATTCATGTTAGTGCTAGACACAGATAACTCATGAATGATTTCAACCAGTTCCAGTTCAATCCAATGAAAGAAAAATAGCTTTTCTGGATTTATTGCAGCTTGTATCATAGATTGTACATGTATTTGTGGTTTTTTGCACGTATCAAGGAATATGAATAAATGTCCTTTTGTTGCAAACTTATCAATAGTGGTCTCTAAGTTTTTTTGGCTTTTTCTACTTCAAGTAAAATACCATGGGGTGCCATCATGAGATAAGTCCTCTGATGGTCTTTTTTGTTTTAGGAGTGATCCTACTATGATTGCAGACAGGTACATTTGCTTTGAGAAACTGATCAAATACTTTGCTCACCTCTGGAAAAAATTCAAGTAAGTCACACCCCTATTCCTCTGCTTGCCATTTTGTTTGTGTATATAGCTCATGAACTGGAACAGACATAGCAACAAGTCAGCCATTGGGGACTCTCTGGATAGACATGGCAACAGTTCAGATATTGGGGACTGGCTGGAATAGACATGGTAACTGTTCTGTATAAAATAGTTTACTCCAAAATCCTCAATTGTGATTGGCTAGAAAAGCCGGCATAGGGATTGGTTCACTAGGAACCAATCCAAAAGAGCTGCCAAAAGGTGGCAAAACCAAGTAACCATCATTGGCTACAAGCCGGCAGGCAAGCTATATATAAAGGCTGCTGCAGCAAGAGACAAAACTGTTCCGTTTTCACTTAACTGTTGAAATAAAGACTTTTACTGTTGGAACCCGGTCTACCTCGCATTTTTCCGGATGGAACACTGGCGACGAAGGTGGGATTGTCCTAAAATGTGAGACTGTGCATGCGGCAAATTGAAACCCAGGCTTGAAGCGATGGCCGGAAATAATGCACCGCCCGCACCCTTCAATCCCAATGAAGAAGATTGGGAATCCTACGTAGACCGTTTCCAAATGTACTTAGAAAGTAACGAGATGGAAGAGATCTTAGACCAGCGTAAGAGGGCTGTCTTCTTAACGCATTGCGGACCAATGGTATTCAAAATGGCCAAGGCATTGGCGAAGCCCAGAGACGTAAAACAAATGACCTGGCCTGAACTCCAGCGAATGTTGAAGGCTCATTACACACCAGTGGTGTCAAATCTCATCAAACGGCACGAATTTTACAAAGGGACCAAAAAGAAGGCGAGACCATCGCTGATTTTGTGGCAGCTCTCCGACAACTGGGGGGAGCATGTGAGTTCCTGAACTTAGATGAAGCCATGTGAGATCGAGTAGTATTGGGTTTAAAAGACTCTAATTTACAAAGTAAATTGCTAAATAAACCCAACATAACTGCGGCTGAAGCAATCGCAGAAGCTACAGCTGCAGAAGCCGCGAAAAAATCAGCGGCCACCATGAAACAAATGAACGTGAACAATGTCAAAACGAGCCTAACCAGAGGGAAGAAGCAATTTCCTGCCACCACACACCATGAAGATTTTGATGAGACATCAGAATCCGGAGAGGAAGACAATGAGGTCCACCGCCTATACACCAACAAAAAAAGGCGCGAAAAAAGAAACTGGCGGGAATGCGCCAGTTGCGGAGGAAACCACCCTCGAGCCGATTGCAGATTCCTTGATGCCATCTGCAGAGCTTGTAAGAAAAGGGGACACATCGAGAAGGTCTGTAGGAATCAAAAAAATAACAGCCCTAACAGACGCAGTAACTCTCCCCCACAAGCTGAATCGAAACAAGCTGAGAGAAAGTGGGAGCGCAACAAATGAGCCATTAACTGAGAAAAAACCCATCAAGCTGTCACTATCGGAAGCGCTCAGACGGAAAGCGGAAAAAAAGTTAAAATCATCCTAAAAATCGAAGGTAGCCCCTGTGAGATGAAGGTCGATTCAGGGTCTTTCCTGTCAGTGGTGTCTTGGGACACAATCAGACAACTGGTCCCAAATATCAAACTAAAAGAACTCCAGAAACAAAAATTAACTCTGAAGGACTACCAAGGGAATTGAATCCCTGTGGTAGGTCTAGGACATTTCCGAGTCGCTTACAAGCACCATGTTGAAGTCCTGCCTCTGACAATAGTCGACGGAGACCGACCCAGCCTCCTGGGCATCGAATGGTTCGCACCATTGGACATCGGAATGACCGGAATAGACCGAGTGACCGCAACCGACTGGGAAGAAAACCTGATCCACGAGATCCACAATCAATTTCACATACTGAAGAAGCCCTTGTAATTGAAATAAGTGGACCCCGACTTTGCTGGAGCTTTGCAGGCCACGTGCTTCCCATCTATGGCTCCAACGGTGTAGGGGAAGTTCCACCTCTGATACAACTGCTTTTCAACTTTCTTCCATCCTTCTTCAGTGGAGGGGCACTGGAGGAGCTCCTCCTTGTATTCTTCGATGATGGCCTGCACCACTTCTCTGACCACAATGCTGAAGGTGTTGGATGGCACCGTCCAGCCATACGTCATGCTCCTGTAGGTGGTCCCTGAGGCCAGGTGGTGCAGAGTGAGTGCCACCTTGAGCCCAGGGTCCAGGCTGGGCCGGAAGTTGGTGTTTGCCTTGGTCAACCTGGGTGTCAGCCGCTGCACAACTCAAACTGGTTAGAAGTCACAGTAATGTCATCTACAACAACCAACGCCATTATAAAAAAGCTCAACAAGCTATTCGCAACCCATGGGTTGCTGGACATCCTGGTGTCCGAAAATGGGCCACAATTAACCGCTATACAATTTGATAATGGGCCACAACTAACCGCTATACAAACCGCTATACACAACTAACTGCGATACAAACCGCTATACATCAAACATGGCTGGAGGCATCCTCATGAAGTTCTGGAATGCATGAGTGTCTTCATTCCTGAGCTCCACCATCAGCTTGTTGTGCAGTCCATCCTCTGCTCTTCTGGCGAACCATCTTCGTACCCAGACATTTCTTGGCCGCCCCTTTTTCTTCCCGTACTAGAGTTCACAGAGCCTGAAGATGGCTTTGCACTGTTGCAGAAGGATGGTGGTTGCCAAAAGGACTGTGTTACGATCCATGGTGGACATGACTGGATGCTGTGGAAGAGTCAGAGTCAGATGAAGGCTGCAGAGGTCTGCAACAGGGCTGCTGGTCTGAAAGTGAGATCCAGACGTGTTGTGTTAAGCCTGGGTTTCCTAACCAGGGTTAGGTAGACAAGCTAAACAGAATGTGCAGCATTAGTCAGATAGGCACACAGATAAATGAGTGAGCTAAGCTTGTATGTTTATTAACATACAGTAAAAATAACAGATACGCTTGTGCTATCAAGAATATATTTTATTCCAGTATAAGTTTATGGCATAGTCAAATAACAGTCCAATATTTATTTACCATGTAGTCAGTCCATTCAGAGATACTCAGTTAGCAAAGTCCATGTAGAATATCCTATGTCAGTTCACTTACAAAATCAGTCCTTTGTTGTCTCTCCCGTTCGAGCAATGCAGTCTTGATTCCAAGCAGTAATCAGGGATCATCAAAGCCAGAGAGAGTGAGCAAGCCGTAGTCTTGCTACTTTTATATTGTTTTCTTAACCACTCCTTTAATTGCTATTTCACAGTTAAAGCTGTATACACTCTAACATACACTAACTATGATTCATAGTTATTATTTCACCTAAACCAGTTAGGGTGAACAATGTTATCCCTAACATGTTGCTCCCCCTTTTTATAGGCAGTATAGGTGTCCCTTTGCATCCTCTAGGCATCCTCTAGGCATCCTGTAGACATCCTTAATATCCGAGATAGGTCCCCTCTGTGGACGTTTTTTCCGTTTTACATGCTTTGTTTCCGTGCTGCATCCACTAGGCATCCATTCTGCATCCGTTCCGTGTCCGTTCCGCTTCTTCCCTGCGTCCGAGCGGATGTGAGTTGCGCAGATGCGGAACGGATGCCTAGCGGATATAGCGGATGCATAACGGATGCAGAACGATTGCGTAGCGGATGCATAGCGGATGCAGAATGGACGAATTGGATACATTTTCCACACAAAAGTTTTGTGTAGCTCAAAACTTTCTGAGCGGATGAAACGTCAATAAACGGATGCTGGACGGATAGAGGGGAAGCAAAACGGAGGCAGTGAGTACATCGCGTTAACCAACGGATGGCAAGCTTTTTTGTCCATTTTACATCCTCTTTGCATCCATTGGTGCAGTGTGACAGGGGCTTAACCAAAAGCTTCCAGTAGACCCCTTAATGGCCGAGGCACAGACAATAGTGACTCACAAAGGGGCATTCAAGTGTAACAGACTTCTGTTTGGAGTGAATGTGGCCCCAGGCGTTTTCCAAAGCCTCATGGAACGCCTAATAAATTGAATAAAAGGGGTCGTACCATATTTTGACGATGTCCTGATTTCGGCTTAAGATACGACCCAACTAGAAAAAAGACTAAGAAATGTACCAACAAAATTTAGAGAATCCGGTCTGAAAGTTAAAAAAAAAAAATGCTGCTTAATGACTGATCGCGTAGAATTTCTGGGCTACTTCATTGACGGAGAGGGTATACATCCTACTGAAAAAAAGGTCAAAGCCATTAAAGACGCACCACAGCCAAAAAACAAAACGGAATTGCAGGCATTTTTGGGTCTAATAAATTTCTATAACGTATTCCTCCCCCACAAAGCAACAATAGCAGAACCATTACACCATTTGCTGGATAAGAAAACTAATTGGACTTGGGGTCATAGAGAGCAAAAAGCATTCCAGAAAATAAAAAAATTATTAACATCAAACACCGTTCTTATCCAGTTTAGTAACACACTTCCATTGACGGTCACCTGCGATGCCTTACCGTTTGGAGACGGTGACATCCTGAGCCACCAATTGCTAGATGGGAGAGAGGCACCCGTCGCTTATTACTCAAAGACTCTGTCTAAAACAGAACGTAACTGTAGTCAACTAGACAGAGAAGCCCCGGCAATCGTCGCCGGAGTGAAACGTTTTCACGAATACCTTTATGGAACAACATTTTTGATTGTAATGGACCATAAACCGTTGCTAGGAATTCTGGTGGGAAACAAGCCTACACCGAACATTTTATCCCCGCAGATGACTAGATGGTCAGAATTCCTTGCAGCATACTCTTACACATTGACACATCGACCCGGGAAGCAAATCTCCCATGCAGACGCATTAAGCAGAGCACTGTTGCCGACGACGGACAATGACCACCCTGCAAATAGAAACATGCCCCGAACTACCAATATCTGCAAATGATGTTGCCAGAGCCACCGCAAAGGATCCAGTGACTGCCTGCATATTAAACTGGGTAGGTAAAGGCTGGCCGGAAAACCAAAAAACTGAAAACTTTAAACCTTTCCGGACCAGACAAACCGAACTCTCAATTCAAAAAGGTTGTTTATTGTGGGGTGATCGGGTGGTAATCCCTCCTAAACTACAGACTAGGGTGTTGGGTATGCTTCACGAAGGCCACACTGGTATCATAAAAATGAAAAGCCTCGCTAGAAGCTATGTCTGGTGGCCTGGTTTAGATACAGATATTGAATATTGGGTTGCCACTTGCACTAAATGTCAGAAAACCAGGCCTTCCCCACCACAAGCACCCATAAGGGACTGGGAGACCCCACGAGGCCCCTGGTCTCGGATCCACATTGATTTCGCAGGTCCTACTGGGGCCATACCTTTTTAGTTGTCATAGATGCATACTCAAATTGGCTGGAGGTTGTAGTAATGTCATCTACGACAACCGAGGCGGTCATTAAACAACTTAACAAACTTTTTGCAAGCCATGGATTGCCGGACGTCCTAGTGTCCGACAACGGGCCACAATTGATGGCCATCCAATTTGAACAATACCTAGCCTGCCTAGGTATATGCCATGCACTGACTGTGCCGGCCCACCTGGCAGCAAATGGTAGGGCGGAGAGAATGGTCAGATTTACTAAAGAGGGTTTAGAGAAAATGGACCTTGGGGATGTCCAGGATAAAATCAACCGTCTACTCACCCTCCAACATATCATACCCAGCACTGTAACCAACAAAAGCCCAGCGGAATTATTAATGGGAAGAAAACTTAGATTGCAATTAGACATGTTGCACCCAAATTACATGTTGGAAAGACCCCCCGACTCCTCCAGTCATTGCCAAACATTGAAATCTGGAGTCTGGGTATGGCTTTGACTTGTTGAACTATATATAAAAGTTGGTTTGTCCTCTGTAACCTCAGCCTCTGTAAATCTAGGCCTCTGGGCCTCTAAATCCAGGCCTCTGTATATCTCTATTCTATTATGACTTGCTTCTGTGAATATTGCTTCTGTATTCCTGAATTTGTATGCTGACTTCTGCTGTATGGTATTGTATATATAAAGAAGTTTTCTTATGTAAATGAATCCTGCAGAATTATTTTCTTGTGTGCTGGTCAGATGTGCTGCGAATACTCGGACAGTTTGCAAGTTCAACCATTTCTTCTGCACTCTAATTAGACAAGTTAGGCATTTGATAGGCCTTAAACAGCTACCACTTGCATGAACAAATGTTCTTAAATGAGAAGGGATTATGAACTGCCACTTTAGGTGGGGTTCGACAGTGGGTTCACATCAGAAGGATTTTGTATTTTATCTCATCTCCTAGAGTTGGGAAAGACATCTTTGATACTTGATAAATTAAAATATAATTTTAAACTACCTGCAAATCAATCCAGGTATGATTTATTTTAAAAGAAACCTAGTAGTTTCTAGCTCATTTGACTGTGTTCTTAATCAACAGACACTGTGAAGTTATTCCATCTGTATCTACAATGGGAGTCCTAAAATACACTGCTCAAAAAAATAAAGGGAACACTTAAACAACACAATGCAACTCCAAATCAATCACACTTCTGTGAAATCAAACTGTCCACTTAGGTAGTAACACTGTTGACAATCAATTTCACATGCTGTTGTGCAAATGGAATAGATAACAAGTAGAAAATATAGGCAGTTAACAAGACATCCCCAATAAAGGAGTGAATCTGCAGGTGGTGACCAAAGACCACTTCTCAGTTCCAATCTTTCTGGCTGATGGTTTGGTCACTTTTGAATGCTGGGGGTGCTTTCACTCTAGTGGTAGCATGAAACGGAGTCTACAACCCACACAAGTAGCTCAGGTAGTGCAGCTCATCCAGGATGGCACATCAATGCGAGCTGTGGCAAGAAGGTTTGCTGTGTCTGTCAACATAGGGTCCAGAGCATGGGGGCACTACCAGGAGACAGGCCAGTACATCAGGAAATGTGGAGGAGGCCATAGGAGGGCAATAAACCAGCATCAGGACTGCTGTCTCTGCCTTTGTGCAAGGAGGGACAGGAGGAGCACTGCCAGAGCCCTGCAAAATGACCTCCAGTGGGCCACAACTGTGCATGTGGTTGCTCAAATGGTGAGAAACAGACTCCATGAGGGTGGTCTGAGGGCCCGACATCCACAGGTGGGGGTTGTGCTTACAGCCCAACACCGTGCAGGACGTTTGGCATTTGCCAGAGAACAGCAAGATTGGCAAATTCACCACTGGCCCCTGTGCTCTTCACAGATGAAAGCAGGTTCACACTGAGCACATGTGACAGACGTGACAGGGTCTGGAGAGTCTGTGGAGAACATTCTGCTGTCTGCAACATCCTCCAGCATGACCGGTTTCGCAGTGGGTCAGTAATGGTGTGGGGTGGCATTTCTTTAGGGGGCTGTACAGCCCTCCATGTGCTCGCCAGAGGTAGCCTGACTGCCATTAGGTTCTGAGGTGAGATCCCCAGACCCCTTGTGAGACCATATGCTGATGAAGTTGCCCCTGGATTCCTCCTTATGCAAGACAATGCTAGACCTCATGTGCCTGGAGTGTGTCAGCAGTTCCTGCAAGATAAAGGCTATGCTATGGACTGGCCTGCCCATTCCCCAGACCTGAATCCAATTGAGCACATCTGGGACACCATGTCTCTCTCCATCCACCAACGCCATGTTGCACCACAGACTGTCTAGGAGTTGGGGGATTCTTTAGTCCAGGTGTTGGAAGAGATCCCTCAGGAGACCATCTGCCACCTCATCAGGAGCATGCCCAAGTGTTGTAGGGAGGTCATACAGACACGTGGAGGCCACACACACTACTGACCCTCATTTTTACTTGTTTTAAGGACATTACATCAAAGTTGGATCAGCCTGTAGTGTTTTTTTCCACTTTAATTTTGAGTATAATTCCAAATCCAGACCTCTATGGATTGCTAAATTTGATTTCCATTGATAATTTTTGTGTGATTTTGTTGTCAGCACATTCAACTATGTAATGAACAAAGTATTTAATAAGAATATTTCATTCATTCAGATCTAGGATGTCTTATTTTTGTGTTCCCTTTATTTTTTTGAGCAGTGTATATATTTCCCAAGCAATGGGAAAACACAAATAGTTACAAATTGAAGAAAGAGCTGACTGTCTTCCCAGATTCCAGGAATGAAACAAGGAAACTGCCCAAGTATAGATAGTCCTCAACTTACAACAGTTCATTTCGCGATTGTTCAAAATTACAACAGCACCAAAAAAAAAGTGACTGATGACCATTTTTCACAGTTATGACCTTTTCATCCCCATGATCATGTGATGAAATTTCAGATGTTTGGCAACCGGTTCATACTTATGACCATTTGCTGTGTCCCAAGCTCATGTGATCCCCTTTTGAAACTTCCTGACAAGAAAAATCAATGAGGAAACCAGACTCACTTAACAACCAGGTTACTAATTTATCCACTGCAGTGATTCACTTAACAACTGTGGTACGAAAGTCATAAAATAGTGGAAAAATTCACTTAACCAATGTCTCATTTAACAATAGAAATTTGGGGCTCAGTTGCAGTCATAAGCCAAGGACTACCTGTAGATTTTTAACTGAAACTTCTCAGAAATGAAGAAAGTACAGGCATAAAACACAAGTAGTACTTTAGTTGCTTTGGTCTCCTAATTATTGCTTTCTCATGGATAATAAACAAGCAAAACCTTTAAGCATGAGCTAGATAGCACAAAAGCCAAACAATCCATTATAATTTAAAACCCAAGCTGTTTAAGTATTAGGATGTACTCCCAACCCTACAGAAAAAACCAACAGAGAAGTAGAGAGAAATTTCAAATCTGGCAATGCTTCAGCTTAAATCTGGCAATTCTTCAGCTCGGTGCTCGCCAATGGTTCACAGATGTCAATGAAGGGCTTATTAATAAGAACAATAATTAGCCAACACCTCCAGATTTAGGAACTGTAAAAATGGTCTCTTACTCAGAAATTGAAAGAACATAGAGCTGTTTAGAATAAAATGAAGTGAAGAAAGACTAACCATTAAAAACAAGCACATTATACACTCTCTGCAGTTTAGACCCTGAAATAAGATAATTAATTGCTTTAGCATGGTTTTAAGGGGAAAAAAGTCTCCTTAAGCATAACCTTACTTTTTTTTTTGTTTCTTCATTTAATAGCAGGTACAACTCTTATAAATATTCATAAAATAAGGATGGCAAAGGTAGTAACAAGGTTAATTAATGAAGCCCTACGCATAGATCAGATATAGTCTCTCTAAAGTCACTTAGACTTATTCCAGGTTTAATGTAAATAGGGAAAGTTCTGGGTGTATACGTGTGAATTTGTAGAGGCAAATTGTAAAGGTCAACACTGACATGTTTATATTTTATTTGTATACCAATTTTTCCTTGGGGGTGATCTACATATTTCTAAAGCTCTCACTGTCCTGACCTTTAACTGAGCAAAATGCTGCATTGTAGATCAGCCTAAGTACCTCAAATAGGCTAACATACAGAATGTGTCCAAATTCTGGGACCCACAACTCTTGATGGAGTGAAATTTGGGGAAGTTGTGGCTGGTTTGGTGGTCCTCTCTGCTGCTGTATAGTTTCATTTTCAATATGCTGTCACAGTTTCTCAACCAGTTTTGTAATCCATCACTCCGTCCTGCACCCAGCAATAGCCAATTATCTGCCCAATGTGAAAGGAAGGAAAAGGAAATCATGTGTTTGTTGTTTCCAATACTCTCTGCCATGTTCCCCCAAGGAAAGTCAGTAGGGGAATGTTATGGCCTATCGGCCATCAACCCCTCCGACAGCCAAATCAGAGGAGGAGGCGTGGGAGTCAGGGTCAACTTCAGGGCAACCTGGGAGGTCCAAGGGGCAAGAGGGAATGGAGATGGTAGAGAGAGAGAGAGAGAGGCAGAAGCGGAGCCTGGGTCACCCGTCAGCCCTCAGATGGAGAGTCAACACTCCCCATGTTTGGAGGTGGCTGATGAGGAAGAGGAGGAAAAGCTGGGTCCAGTGCCTGATGCGCAACTGCTCAGAAGGCAGAGAAGAGGAGAGCAATGGAAAGCCATGGGCCAATCCTGGGGAAAGAAGAGCCAACCCTGCTAGTGAGGCCCCCTTAGTTCTGGAGAAACATGGCAGAGGGTGAAGATGAATAGGTGTGGCAGACAGCTATTCATCTTCCAGCCAGATGTACTTGTTAGCCTGTGAGAGAAACATTTTGCCAGAGCTGACAGCATTTCTAATAAAGGTATCTTTTGAGTTCACATCAGAGGTTTATCATGTTTTGTAATGATCCGTAGTCTCTCAAAATAACCCAAAACCCAAAACATATATTAAAGACCAGTAATGCCTTCAACTTAACATCACTGTTTTATTAGGCACAGTTTAAAGTCACCAAAGTTAAAAATGAGGCAAAAAGAAAACCAAAACAAAATGCATTGTTGAGAGTTCTGAAGCAAGCCAAGATAATTAATCATACATTCCAGGAGATAACCAAGGAGAGTCCATGGGAAGAACACCAGCAAAGATAAACCTCTTTCAAAGAAAAAACTAAACTTTGACTCCAGCAATTCTGACTGTGCATTTATAAACTTATATACATAGCTCCCAGCTGCAAGCCACGAGGAGGATCATGGTAACCTTCTCATGAGTAGATCTCGCTTTTCCCTGATCCTCTCCTTCCTGCATGACCTAGGATGGTTAGGGGATGGGCCTGGATCCTTCTCTGACTGCTCAGCCACCTCTACCTTTCCCCAGCCTCTTCCACCATCTCTGGAGCCACACTCCCACTCCCTGTTGTCTGTTCCTCCTCTTCCTCAGAGTCAGTCTCCACCAGGGGCATGACACTATCCCCCCCATAGGGCCCCTTCCTCTGGGACCAGGTGCATGAGGATTGTGCATTGAGGAAACTGGAGCATAAAAGTCCTGGACCAAACGAGGAGCATGAACATCAGTGCCATCAAACCAGATGAAGTCCTCTGGTCCATAACCTTTACATGTCACCAAATATGGAAAGGTCTCACAACTGGCGTGAATCTCAGATGCTATCCACTTCATAGTCCTCCTCTCCTAGAGGGGCTACTGGGGCTGACTGTGATGGAGCCGGTCTATATGGACTGTCAGCTGAGGCAGGGACTAACAGGGAATGATGAAAAACAGATGGATTTTCATGATCCGTGGCAGGGAGAGATGATAAGCCACAGGACTGATCACCGCCTCAACCAGAAAAGGTCCCAAGTAACGGTGATCAAACTTTTTCGATGGTTGTGTTGTTGGTAAGTATTGAGTAGAGAGCTAAACTCAATCACCTACTGCTAAAAGTGGAACATTGTGACAATTTCAGTCTGCAAACCATTTATAGTCTTCCTTGGCTCTCTCAAATTGATCGCGGACCATGTGGTGCAGAGCTTTTAACTCCTGTAAGAACGTATCCACTGCTGGAACTGGGGAGGCTAAAGGGAAAAGTTGTGGATGAAACCAATAGTTAGCAAAGAAAGAGGACACGCAGGTGGATGCATGTTGAGCATTGTTATAAGCAGATTCTGCCTCCAGCAGCACTTTCACCTAATTGTCTTGTTGAGTATTGCTGAAATAGTGGAGGTACTGCTCCAAAATAGCATTCATTCTCTCTGTTCCCCCATCAGTTTTGGGGTGATGAGCAGACGACAGACGTGCCTGAACATGCAGTTTTGCAAGTAGGGTCTGCCAGAAGCGTGCTGTAAATTGTACCCCCTGATCTTGATACCATGAGGTCTGGTAACCCATGCAACCAGAAAACATGGGAGATAAACAATTGAGCTATTATTTTGGCCAATGGAAGACCCACACACAGAATAAAATGAGCCATTTTAGTCAACATGTCCACCACCACCAAAATGGTTGTGGCACCATTCAATGGTGGTAATTCAACAATGAAATCCAATGAAATTGCCCCCCACGGTCATTCTGGCGTGGGGGGCAGTAGATCAGGGAGTGCACCAGGAGCATACTTGGCTTGGTGACAGATCGCACAGGACACCACATATCCTGACACATTATGTTTAAGTCTCGGCCACCAAAATGTCCCAGAGATGAGGTGCAGTGTTTTGAACACCCCAAAGTGTCCTGCTGCCTGACTATTATGACACTGACGTAGGATAAGGCCATGAAGAGGGCCTCCAGGCACGTAAATGCGATCATGGAACCACAACAGGTCCCTGAAAAAAGCCCAAGGAGTCTCTTGTCTCCCATTCTCATCCAATTCTCGATGTCAAGCTACCACAAATGGGTCCTGCTGTTGTGCCTCCTGAATCCTCTCTCGGAAGTCCACAGGTTCCTCGGTGGTTGCAAACTGCTCCAACGGAATCACCGTCCAGGACAAGATTTTATCTCCCCTTCGGGTGTACTCAGGCTTCCAAGATAGGGCGTCAGTGCATTGATTCCCTCCACTTGGAACATAGGTCAATTGGAAATCAAATTGAGCAAAGAATAAGGACCATCTCACCTGACGCTGGTTCAATGTCTGAGCTGTATGTAGGTGTTCCAAATTGCGATGATATGTCTGAACCTCGATTTGATGATAAGCCCCCTCCAGGTAGTGCCGCCATGTCTCAAAAGCAACCTTAACCACCAATAGCTCGTTGTCTCAAATCATATAGTTGTGCTCTGGAGATGACAACTTCTGGGAATAATAAGTGCATGGGAACAAGGTGCCTGTGGGAGCATAGACCTGGAGGAGCACCACACCAACAGCCACATCAGAAGCATCTGTTTCCACCACAAATGGATGGCCTGGATCAGGATGTTTGAGGATAAGCTCAGAAGCAAAGGTGACTTTCAATGCCTCGAAAGCTGCCTGCTCCTCAGCACCCAAATGGAACATCTCCCCCTACTTGAGCAGATTAGAAAGGGGAGCAGTCAAGGCAGCAAAGCGGGGAATAAATGTGTGGTAGTAGTTCGCAAACCCCAACAGTCGTTGCACATCCTTAACCCGCTGTGGAGATTCCCACTCCTGCAATTATTGTATTTTTTCTGGGTCCACTTCCACCCCAGCAGGTGAAATACAATGTCCCAAGAAGTCAATCATGTTTTGTGCAAACTGATACTTCTCACATTTAGCAAACAGGTGGTTATCATGCAAACGTTGCAACACCAGCCACACATGTTACCAATGTTCCTGCAGGGAGTCTGAGTAAATTAAAATGCCATCTAAATAAATGACCATGAATTGATCCAACAAATCACGGAAAACATTGTGCATGAAATGCATGAACACAGCTGGGGCATTGGTTAATCCAAAAGGCATCATGGTATACTCAAACTGCCCGTACCTCATCTGGAAAGTTATTTTCCACTCGTCCCCTGCATGAATGCAAACCAGATTGCAGGCTCCACGCAAGTCCAACTTCATAAAGATCTTAGCTTGACAAAGCTGCTCTATCAGTTCAGGGATGAGGGGAAGTGGGTACTGATTCATCACTGTGATTGCATTCAGCTTGCGGTAATCATAAGACAAACGTAGCTTCCCTGATTTTTTTTTTTTACAAAAAGCACTGGTGCAGCCAATGGGGAGGTAGAAGGCCAGATAAACCCTTTCCAGAGGTTCTTGTAAAATCCCGCAACGTGGCCAACTCTGCTTCCAACAGGGAATATATCCGACCCACCGGCAATTTTGCATCGGGCAGCAAGTCGATTGGACAGTCATACCTCCAATGTGGAGGCAACTGATCCACCTCCTTCTCCCCAAACACATCAGCAAAGTCCACCAACTCCACAGGTAGATCCAGGTCCACGGGCGCAGCCACACTCCCTGCACAGGAGTGCAAGCAATGGTTGGCACACTTCCTATCAAGGAACTACACAGCTCCAGATGACCAATCTGTGGATCATGAGCCTGTAACCACTCCAAACCCAGCACCACCGGAAAATGAGGCACTGCAGTAACGTAGAACACAGTTTTCTCCACATGCTGCCCAATACTCATGCAAAGGGGTTTGGTTGCAGCAACCACAGGTCCCAAACAAAGGGGCTGACCATCAATCATCTCTACCATTACTGGTGGAGACACCTGTTGCTGAGGAATGAACCACTGCTCTACAAAATGAGCATCCATGAAATTGGCTGTGGCCTCTGAATCGACCAAGGATTGTATATCTACTGCTCCCACACCAGGCACGAACACACTTGTTTTCAGCACAAGATGCTTCACCAATAACAATTGTGGTGGAGATGTCAAAGGTGGCAAGGATGGCAAGGTTGGTGAAGATGGCGGGCCTAAGGATTTTACACCCCGACCTACAGACCCAGAGGCCAGGTGGTGCTCATTTCCTGCCACCGCAGGCATCGCTGCTGTGGATATCTTTACAGCACACTTGGCCGCAAAATGGCTTTGATTGCCACAATAGAGGCATAAACCATCACGACGACGTCTCTCCTTTTCTACTTGAGTCAGGCGAGGACGACCAGCCCCCAACTGCACAGGTTCCTCCAAATACACTTCCACCAAGGGCGCTGACTTGCTGGAAACAGATATGGTCTCTGTCCGTCATCACACCCGTTGCTGCTGAAGTCTTGCATTGATACTAAGACACAAGTGCATGAGCTTCTGAAGGGTGTAAGGGCATTCAGTGCGCTCCAACTCATCCAGGAGCTCTGATGACAAACCCTCTTGGAACTGGTCTAATAGTGCTGCCTTATTCCATTGTACATCCTGAGCAAACACCCGAAAACTAGCAATATAATCCAGGAGTGAGCCACACCCCTGCTTCAACTCTCTCAAATGTCTGTTTGCAGTTTAGTTTTGAACAGGGTCCTCAAACATGGCCTGAAACTGATGGCAAAACTCAGCCATAATTGTCCAACACCTGGTTCGGCTGGGTCAGCAGAGGCGTTGCCCAACATGCTGCAGAGCCTGATAACAAACTAATCAAAAATCCCACCTTATCCCGGTCAGTGGGAAAGTCCTCAGGCTGAAGGCTCATGTAAAGCTGGCACTGCCCAAAAAATGCTGGAAATTGGGCCAGCGAGCCAACAAATTTATCTGGCACTGCCACTGGGCATTTTTGGCGTGGCTGGGCAGCTTGCATTTCTGCCACCCATGCAGACAAAAGAGCCACTTGCTGGGTTAACTGGGCAATCTCTGCTCTGAACTGATCCATGGTCACCCCACAAAAAGCAAAAATAAGGGGTGGCTGGAGTCAAAATGTGATGACCCATAGTCTCTCAAAATAACCCAAAACATACATTAAAGTCCAGTAACGCGTTCAACTTAACTTCACTGTTTTATTAGGCACAGTGTAAAGTCACAAAAGTAAATAATAAGGCAAAAAGAAAACCAAAACAAACTGCAATGATGAGAGTTCCGAAGCAAGCCAAGATAATTAATCATACATTCCAGGAGATAACCAAGGAGAGTCCATGGGAAGAATGTCAGCAAAGATAAACCTCTTTCAAAGAAAAAACTAAACTGACTCAAGCAATTCTGACTGAGCAGTTTCAAACTTAGCTCCCAGCTGCATAGCCATGAGGAAGATCATAGTAATTTCCTCTTGAGTAAACTTTTCCCTGATCCTCTCTTCCCTGCGTGACCTAGAATGGATAGGGGATGGGCCTGAATCTTTCTCTGGCTGCTCAGCCAGCCTCTGCCCTTCCCCAGCCTCCTCCACCACCTCTGGAGCCACACTCCCACTCCCTGTTGGCTGTTCCTCCTCTTCCTCAGAGTCAGTCTCCACCAAGGGCATCACATGTTTGGGGAGTTGGGTCAGAACAGAAAGCCAGCAGGAAATCAGAATTCTCTACCCCCAAACACATACACTGTTTTTTTTTTTTTTTTGCTTATCCATATCCATTCTGTTTCTCTGTTTAAGGAAGGAAATATCTCTAAAATTATGGCCCAGTTGGGTTATGTGTACAGTGTATTATTAATCCTATCCCACCATTTTATCCTACCACAGTTCTAGGACGCTAGGCACTTTGAGAGATAATAATCAGCCAAGGAACTGCCTGTGAATTCTATAAATCTCAAGAAATTCTTCAAATATATTATGCTATGCTTTTGCCAGATATTAGAAGCTTATGGATTCTTGGCTCTGCCTACAAAGTTTCTTTGCACATTAGAAAAGGTGATGTTTTAGAAATCATTATGATCCAGGAGTTTATTTGGAAATAGAAGAAATAATTCAGAAATGGCATGCTTCCTATACCTTAAATTCTGCTTTAAATTTAGTAGACCTTAAATTCTGCTTTAAATTTACTAGATATTTGAATGAACTCTTCAGTGGTGGGATTTAATTTTTTTTTTACTACTGGTTCTGTAGGCATGGCTTGGTGGGTGTGGAAGGGGAAGGATAGTGTAAAATCTCCACTCAGAGGTGGCATTTGCTGGTTCTCCAAACTACTCAAAATTTCTATTGGTTTTCCCGAACTGGTCAGAACCTGCTGAATACCACCTCTGGTGCACTTCCAATAGGAAGGAAATATTAGAATACAAGTGCTTTATTGAACAGACTGGGGAAATTTCAGCCTACATTTATTTGAATGCCAAAGTGATGGTGGGGAAAGCATGTTATGTATCTCAGCACTATGTCTAAAGCCAGACTACTATTTCTTGTTCAATAAACTGAGTAGAATAGACTACACTTTTATTGAATATTGAATATTGAATATTGAATTCGGTGTTTCTATAAGGTAAATCTACAGCAAACATCGTAGTGGGTTTGCATTTTTTGGGGGGGGGAAATAATCAGAAACAGAAAAAAACTTACATGTTTCCAAATGAAATCTCAGGGATTTTTGACATGCCATTCTCATTTTGTGGCTCTTGAACCACAACATTGATTTAGTAACCAGAAAAAATAAGTTAAAAAATGAACAAAGTCTATAGTTAGATTTTCTAGATTTTAGTTTCATTTATGAAAAAGTGTCACCAGCTTCTTGGTTTTGCATATGTCAACTTCCCCATTTAAAAAAAAATAGGGCTGAAGATTTCCAGTATATTTAAATTTCTTGAAGCTGCCAATCAAGTTCAGCGTATCTAACAAATAATCCTGACTGATTAAACTTGACTTAGCCGTAGAACCCAGCTTCCAACTCTGAATTACAGACAGTACTAGGACTGTGTAGGTTTTCAGATCTAATTCCTAAAAGATTCTTCAGTATGGATAGTTACTCAAACATAGCCCCATTTAAAGAGCTGTAGCTTTTCCTAAGAATATGGGAGAAAACTGCAGGCCAGAATCTGTAAACAAGTCTATGCCGAAGAAAAGTGAGAGGTAGCGATACATAAAGTGATTTTTAAAGAGGAGATGTGAGCACTGCTAAAGTCTGAAATAATATTCTTAATGATAGTGGATGAAGACATTTGTCATATTTTATTTTTTCCCCTCACATATTTCATTCTTTTTTCAATCTTTTTCCTGTTTCTCTCCCAATCAGTCCACAGTTCCTTTGGGTACCTGGAAAATAAAGTCTCCTAGTGTAATTTTTGTCTGAAATTTAATAAACTCAGCAAATGAGTAGACTATAATGCAAGACAGTTTCCATTCATACACCTTTCCACCATCTCCTAAGATATATCTACAAGTCAACCTCATCCATTAGAAAGTCACTAAAGATGTTTTATTTTTGAAATAAATTTCTGTAGCAATTTATTTTTCCATCAAAATGAATAAAAATGATATAAGAAATGTTTGACATATCCTAGTTGCACTGGTCTAGTTATTTCATTGCCAAACATGAAGAATTGTTTCTCCCTCCCTCCCTTCCTCTCTCTCTCTCTTTCAAGACAAAATATTCAAAAGTCCTCTAGGTGGGTAGACTAATCTCTCACTTTTGATTTTCCCCAGAAGTTCATGTTAATCTCAGCTTGTTTCCTTTTGAATCAGGAGAAACAAATTTATAAATTGGGAAATCAAAAATTGCAGAACTTGAAAACTGATGATGTAGTACGGTACAAAAACACAAATTGTGGCCAAGAGGCACTTTGCAATTGTTAATATCACAGAAGAATAGCATTAATATAAGAACTGGGAGCAGTCATATTAATTGACTTTAATCATTTTTTATTAAAAGTCAAATTTAATTTTTTTACTAGCCTTGTCCTTTTTTTATGAGTGTTGCCTTAAAACTCAAAAACTATGGCCGACAGCCAACAAGATTTGCACATTGTAACATGTGGTATGATCTCAAGCAAACTTCCCCATGAAAACGTTTTTCTTGTCTAAAGTCTCTAAATCCTGATTACAAAGAAATTTATGAATGTTTCATAGGCTTCCTACGGCATGTAGAGAACATGGTGACAGCTCTAAGTAGAGAAAGAATGGGCTAAACACCCAGTTCTAACCAGGGGTGGGATTCTATCTGTTTGGACTGGTTCAGGTGAACTGGTAGTTGTGATAATCATTTGGACCCACCCACCCACCCCTGCCATAGTCTGGCCTTTATATCTGTGTTTTGCAGCTCAGCTGATTTGAGTGGCACAGCGGATTGCCGCGCTTCAGCTGTTTTACTCACCAGAGCTGTAGTATTAGAGCTGAAAATGAGCAGTTTGCAAATGCTGTGCACAAACCAGTTGTTACACCAGTTGAATCCCATCCCTGGTTCTAATCTCTCTCTCTCTCTTTCTTTCTCTCTGTGTCTCTGTATTTATCTCTGTCTCTGTCTCTCTGTCTCTCTCTCATCTCTAATGTGAAAACAGAAGATTTGAATAGGAACCATACTGGTCTTTGCTTGAAGATGATAAAGCAACCAGTTTAATCTGGAATCTTCTTTCTTATACTCTCAGATCTCATTGAGAGCTGTACAGGTAGTCCTCGACTTATGAACCACAACTAAGTCCAGAATTTATGTTGCTAAATGGGACATTTTTAAAGTGAGTTTGGTCCCATTTGATGACTTTTCTTGCCATATTTATTATGCAAATCACTGCACTTGTTCAATTATTAACATGGTTGTTTAGTAAATTTGGCTTCCCTGTTGACTTTGCTTGTCAGAAGGTCGCAAAAAGGAACCACATGACCTTGGGACACTGCAACTGTCATAGATATGAACCAGTTGTCAAGCATCCGAATGTAAATCACATGAACCATGCAGATGCTGCAAATGGTCATAAGTGTGAAAAATGGTCATAAGTCACTTTTTTCAGTGCCGTTGAACAATCACTAAACACACTGTTGTAAGTGGAGGAGTACCTGTCATTTCATTCATATCCGTGAAATATAGCTTTCCTTTAGACTTCCTGGTTGGAATGAGGCAAGTCAGGCTGTAAGAATGATTCCCTTATCTTTCAACTTTGAGGACTTCATATAAATGCTTGAATAAAATTAAATCTGACAAAATTAAAAATGCTATTAAATTTCTCCATGGAAACAAACCTATTTAAATAATGATTATTGTAGAGAGACTGACAAATTTCTCTTTGAAAAGTTGGGGGATGAACTCACTAGCATGGAGTATGTGGGCAGGATTATTTCATACTAATTACGATGTATTAGTGGGGTTAAATATTGGCTTTAAAATGTACTGGAGAGGAGAAATAAGGGGTAAATATATTTATTCTCTTTCTAGGCAAGTGTTCCCATGGAAATAGAGCAAAGGACTCCCCTAAGGCAGCAGCTGATTACAGTTTGAATGTCATTTGCATTCCTGATTAAGGAGAATTATAAAATGACTGAGGTACAGAATTAAAAAAAAGGATAAAATTCCTTTCAATCAATGTTCCTCAGTTCTTTTAATTTAATAAAAAGGAGAGGTGCTAGAATTCCTTGAAGTTTTATTTAATGGTTGGCTGGCTGCTGCAATGCCATTGAAAATATTATTGGAATGAATCTGAATGGGGATCAAATAAACAATCAGATTGCTATTAAACAAGACAAACAGGTAGGTCATCTTCTTTCCCCCCAATATTCCTGATCCACACACATTAATGATACAACTTTCAAGATTGAAATCCATGTAGAGAGAAGGTCCTTTCTAATTACTATTGAGCCATGTTATTGCCCAAGCATTAAATTGTCTCCTTTAAAGTGTGGAGTTTGTCTTCCCATTGAAGGACTCTGTCTGGTCCTCCTCTGACATTTTGGTTGTCTTGGTAATTTTGGTAATTTTAACAGTATTGATTCTCTTTAAATGAGATATTTTACTGCCTGATATATGGCTTAGAAAAAGTTAGTTTCCTTTACAATGAGACCTTCTAGTTCTCCCCATGCCCTATCTGCTGTTCATAGAACAGAAAAAGGATCCTGAAATGCCAAGGCAGAAAACTACCCACTTTAAGATTGTTGGAATTCAAACAGAGCCATGGATAATTAAAACAAATATTAATTGAGCACCATTTATTATGCAAGCTTTTGGCTTTGTTCTTCAATGTCAGCCTGTCCCTATCAAACTAGCTAAAACAACTATAAATATGATTGTGTTCTTTGCATCTGCTGGAATTCTGACCATCCTGGACACTTGGAACCCAGAAACATTCCTAACAGTTGAGACAATGGAGTCTAAATGTTCCCTTCCTATTTTCAAAACTATTCCAGCTTAATATATTACTAAATTGAATTGTATAAAAACTCTTGCCAAAGCTGATTAAACACAAGCTAGTACCCGTTAATGACTTTTTGGGGGGACCAATCAGGATGGCAAAGAAGGATTTCTTTTCTATTGTATTAAATCTTCACAGTTGGTAAGGAATCTATTGCAATCTGGCTCCAGAAAATTGAACAGTTGTATACACAGTGGCATCTAGGACTATAAGAAGAGAAAATGATATACGTTTGTCACAACTTATGAGTTTAAATGTAATTTGGTTCAATTTTATTGGATAAGGCAACAACACACAATTGACTTCAGCTAAGAACAAATTATCACAAAGAAAGATGAAAAGCCAGAATCAGCTGTGAAAGGAATTTCAGGTAAAAGAAAATAAAAAAAAATGGGGAAGGGACAGCTTTGCTAAATATTATTGTTGGTTGTCAAATTTTCTTTAAGTTATTATGTGTGTTATAGATATCTATCCATCCATCCGTCCATCCATCCATCCCTCTCTCCATCCATCCATCCATCCACCCAAGTCAATTTCCTCTTTTTCCTACATATAAAAATGCAAACTGACTTGGGGAAAATGCATATCAATGTTATTTGTTATACAATTGGGACTATGTAGGCAGTGCAATACAATTATTTTGCATTAGCTAATCAGACATAAGTGATTTGCTTCCCAAACTTAATGCCAGTCACAACACCTCAAATCAATGGAGTTTCCAAATGAGGTTTATCTGATTCTTTCCAGATCTCCACAGTACCAAAACACACTCAAAGCTCTGGAAATCTCTATTGCTAATGAGTTGCCTCGGGCACATGATAAAGCTACAGCAGATGGCTTCTTAAATTCAAATCTAGGTCTTTCACTACTAGGCCATTCTGACTCTGAACTTTGCAGTCTTTCATTTTTCACCCCAGTGTGAAGAGAATGCCACACCAGGAGAAATAAAAATATTTGAGGGCAAAGAAAGGGAAAGTTTCCTTTTGGGAGACAAAGTTATGTTTCCCACATTTAATTGTTGCCAGGAAGTCTTATCCTCTTAGAATTCCACAGTTCAATTAAATCTTAAGGTTGCAGCCAGAAACCTATTATGATGTCAGAATTCTTCTGAGCAGTTCTTAAAATGCAAGGCTCTTTCTTGAAAATGGAAAAATAATGGGACTCATTCATCTTTGAAAGACCTTGTGGAGATGAAGTATACAAGATAAATGAAAATAACAATACTAAAAACAGCAATTATCATTTCAGGTAAATATTTCAAACCTAAGATCAATATTAATCTACAGTATATCTTATAAAATAATGTAGTCATATTCATAATTGAAAAGAACACTAAAATATTTGTGTCTCTGAAATAAATATAACATGTGTATAATGACATAAAGCTCCCAAAAGATTAGCAAGAAAAAGCATGTATTATCATCATTATCTCTTTTATTCATTAAACATTGAAGTCAGTCAACTGAATTTTTAAAAATGTATTACAAATATCATTGACTGGCATTGATGGTTGATTGGGTTGCTGCCATTGTCCAAGGTATCAACCAAGTATCTTCTTAAAATGTATGAGGATGATGAGGATGAGGATGATTAAAAACAGCAGAGAGAAGCAGTTGTCTCACCGTTAATATGTCAAACGTTTTAAGGTCTATGGTGGGTAGTTTCTTCAGCTAAAATTCCACTGCAGACCTATTTAATGTCATCTACTGAATGAAAAACATCTTCCCGCTGGCTTACATAACACTCTGGTTAACCTACCTGATACATTTATTTTTCTTTTTTTCCCCAAATACAATGTCAAACAACTGAATTTTTTACAACTATGTGCCAGCTGTTCAACTTGTCAATTAGAGCAGGCATGTCCAACCCACAGCTAGAGGCCCACCTACAGACCCTGGACAGCTAGTAATGCAGCCCCATAAAATTATAAACTTTTAACATTATTATGTGATTTATATGCATTTATATGATATATTTGATACAATATGTAGCCCAAGACACTTCTTCTTCACCTAGAGCAGCCCAGGAAAGTCCAAAGATTGGATATTCATGATTTAGAAGGATTTGGGAGGTTTTTTTTTTTTTATTGCTTGGCATTGAATCATCATCCAGAGTTAAATGTTAAACTAAGAAGTTAAAGCCCCTGTCATACTGCACCAACGGATGCAAAGAGGATGTAAAACGGACAAAAAAGCTTGCCATCCGTTGCAAAACGCGATGTACTCACTGCCTCTCTTTTGCTTCCTCTCTATCTGTCCAGCATCCGTTTATTGATGTTTCCTCCGCTCAGAAAGTTTTGAGCTGCTCAAAACTTTTGAGCGGAAAATGTATCCAATGCGTCCATTCTGCATCCACTAGGCATCTGTTCTGCATCCGTTCTGCATCCGTTATGCATCCGCTATATCTGCAAGGCATCCACTGTGCATCCGCACAACTCGCATCCGCTCGGACGCAGGGAGGAAGCAGAACGGACGCAGAACGGATGCAGAACGGATGCAGCACGGAAACAAAGCGTTTAAAACGGAAAAAACGTTCGCAGAGAGGACCTATCTCGGATATTAAGGATGTCTAGAGGATGCCTAGAGGATACCAAGAGGATGCCTAGAGGATGCAAAGGGACAGCTATACTGCCTATAAAAAGGGGGAGCAACTCGTCTGCATCTCACTTTCAGACCAGCAGCCCAACTGTGCAGATCTCTGCAGCCTTCATCTGACTCTGACTCTTCCACAGCATCCAGTCATGTCAACCGTGGATCGTAACACAGTCCTTTTGGCAGCCACCATCCTTCTGCAACAGTGCAAAGCCATCTACAGGCTCTGTGAACTCTACTACGGGAAGAAAAGGAGGCAGCCAAGAAGCGTCTGGGTCCAAAGATGGATCAGAGAAGAGCAGAGTACGGACTGTACAACAAGCTGATGGTGGAGCTCAGGAACGAAGACACTCGGGCATTCCAGAACTTCATGAGGATGCCTCCAGCCATGTTTGACGAAGTTGTGCAGCGGCTGACACCCAGGTTGACCAAGGCAAACACCAACTTCTGGCCCAGCCTGGAACCTGGGCTCAAGGTGGCACTCACTCTGAGCCACCTGGCCTCAGGGACCACCTACAGGAGCATGCAGTACGGCTGAAGGGTGCCACACAATACCATCAGCATTGTGGTCAGAGAAGTGGTGCAGGCCATCATCGAAGAATACCTGGAAGAGCTCCTCCAGTGCCCCTCCACCGATGAAGGGTGGAAGAAAGTTGCAGAGCAGTAGTATCAGAGGTGGAACTTCCCCCACACTGTTGTAGCCATAGATGGCAAGCACATGGCCTGCAAAGCACCACCCAAGTCGGGCTCCACTTATTTCAACTACAAGGGCTTCTTCAGGATGATCCTCTTTGCCATGGTCGATGCTGACTACAAGTTCATGTACATTGATGCTTCAGGCAGCAGCTCATGTTCAGATGCCCAGGTATACAACGCCAGTCACCTCAAGGAGGGGCTGGAAGGCAACCTCATCAGGGGCTTTCCAGATCCAGACCCCCTGCCCAACGACATGCAAGATGTGCCCTACTTCATCATGGGGGATGATGCCTTCTCCCTCAGAACCTACCTCTTGAAGACCTACACTTCCAGACTCCTCACCCGTGAAGAGAGGATCTTCAACTACAGGCTGTCCAGGGCAAGGCGGGTGGTGGAGAATGCCTTTGGCATCCTGGCCAACAGGTTCCAGGTACTTCTCACCACCATGCAGCATCGCCCAGAGACTGTGAGGAGGATCGTGGAAGCTTGCTGCATCCTGCACAATCTCATGCGCACCCGCTACCCAGTCTTGCAGAACAGGCTCATGGACCTCCAGCAAGGCAATGGGGACATGGAGCCTGGGGAATGGAGGCAAGGGCGAAACCTGATAGACACTCAGGATGTTCAAGGCCCCAACAGAGCCTCACATGAAGGGAAGAAGCAGCGCAACCTCCTGAGACACTGGTGCAACTCCCTAGCTGGAGCAGTGGAGTGGCAAGACAGGATGATAGATGATTAACGGGTGCTTCCTTCAGCCTGTCTCATCACACGGATGAGATTGGGCCATGTATGTTGGGTGGGCCTACAATGAACAGGGCATTTAATAAAGAGTTGTGTTCATGTTGAAATGTATGGATCAATGATTACATTGTTATTGATAATAAAGGGCCAAAGGTGTGGCACCTGGGAGGGCTGACCATACAGTCCCACTATGCTTGCACTGGAGGCTTATCTATCCCACTGCTATCCTTACCCATCCCACAGCTATTACCCGTACCACAGGTATCCCTGCCCATCCCACTGCTATCTTAACCTATCCCACAAGCATGCAAAGGCTTAAACCATTTCTAAAAGTTTCCACCAAGACTTTATTACAAAAAAAAAGAAATGAAGCAAGTATGTGAATCAAAGATAAACTTTATTGAACAACAAGCTGTAAAAAAAAATATGACCCAAGTCAAGTGTCCAAATAAAGTCAACAGGTAGCCAGCTACCTAGTCTCTGGCACTCTTATTGGTCACTCAGAGGTGTGCCCAGTCTCAGAGGTGAAGGGTTCAGGTGCTGTGGAGGTGGGTGGTGCTGGAGTGCTGGTCTGAAGCACCACTGAGGTGCCTGGCCCCTAGAGGACAACAGGGGACGGTGTGTTGTGGAAGCTCTCAGACAGCTGGCTCAGACCCGCGATGCTGAGAGTTCCTTCCTCCATGCCATGGGGTATCAGCCCCAGTATACTGATGAGAGATGTACTGAGGCCGGGCTTGGCTGTGGGGTGGAGGAAGGAGTAGTGTAGTGGGGCTGTCTGGTCTGCAGCTGGGTGAGGACTGGCGTGGGTGGCATCGCTGTCGTCGGTGGCATCATTGTCGTGGCTGGCATCGGTGGCATCAGTGGAACCGGTGGCAATGGTGTCGTCCGATGACTGTGCCTGGACTGGGAAGGGCTGCTGCCTGTGCTGCTGGACCTCCTGGTAGCCATAGCCCTGGTAGGTGAGGGGCTGTGGGAAGTCTTGGAATGGGAGGGACATCACCTGTGGTGGAGGTGGAGGAGCAGACCTGGACTGGGTGGGAGCAGGTTTCTCTGTATCAGGAAGGTTGTGAAGCAGCTCGGTGATCCGGTCCTTCACCACCTGGTACTGAGGTTCCTCCATGTTTTGAGGGTCTGGTTGACATAGGTGAGGAAGGGCTTGCGGTTGGAGGATGAGGAGTCGGTGCTGACCACCTGAGAGAGGAGATCTATACTGGTGCGGATGGTGTCCCTGATCTCCAGCAGGACAGTGTGGCTCTGCCCCTCCTGCTGTCTGGCTCTCTGCCTTTCTGTGGAGGCGGAGCTGGGGGGGGTGTATGCAGCTACGACTGTGGTGGACTTGATGTCTCCTTTCTCCCTCCGCACCAGGGAGTCCTCCACACTCTTCCCCACGGTTACAACAGCTGTCTGCGGGTTCTCCGCCGTGGCACACTCCACAAAAACCTGCCTGGAGACAGGGACTGACTCTCGGCTGGAAGAGGACTGGCTCTCAGCAGGCTGCCAGAGAGAGAGGGTAGTGAGAGGGGCTCCTGGTGCTCCTCGGTGGAGGATCTCACCCTCCAGGAAGCTGCACCTGGCCATGATGTAGGTCTCTCTGTCCGTCAGCTTAACCGTGGCCTGGCCAGATTTCTTCAGTTGCAGCTTCCCGTACCAGGTGTGCATGTGCTTCCACCAGCCGAGGAGCACCTCCGAAGTGTAACCCATACTCTCTGCCCTCTATCTCCAAGAAGCCTGATTCCTTTTGGTGTCCCTGTACAGCCGGTGTCCCTTCTGCCACAGATAGTCATTCTCTCTCAGCCACTCAGGCACCTCATCCTCATGTTCCTCCTCAATGAAGTCTTGCCTCCTCTCCCGTCCCCGCATACGCCTCTTCCTCCCTTTGGCAGGACCAGATGGGCCCTCATCAGAGGGGCTCCCAGGTGGTAGGGGCTGCCCCTCCACGCCACCAGCAGCATCATCACCAGCAGGATCATAATCATCATCATCATCAGCAGCAGCAGCAGCAGCAGCAGCGGCAGCAGGATCATCCTCATCATCATCGTCATCAGCAGCAACAGCAGCAGGATCAGCAGGACCAGGATCAGCAGCAGCAGAGTAAGCACCAGGAGCCCCAGCAGCACCAGCAGCACCAGCACCAGCAGCACCAGCAGCACCAGGAGCACGAGCAGGACGAGAAAGACCAGGAGCACGAGCAGTACGAACAAGTCCAAGAGCACGAGCAGGATGAGCAGGACCAGCAGGACCAGCAGGATCAGGAGAGTCCAGCAGAGAGTCCAGTTCAGCAAAGTACGCAGCAGCAGAAGCACCACCGCCAGGAGCAGCTTCAACAGAAGCTCCAGCACCAGAAGAGCAAGCTCGAGCAGCAGAAACCCCAGCAGAAGCAGAGTCAGGGACAGGGGGCGGGAGGGAGGCCCTGTCCCTCTTGCCAGGGATGGCGGCAGGTTGCTGAGGCTTTTGCTTCTTCCCCATGGTTGTGGGGTTGCTGGCTGGCAGGGAGGCTGGCAGGGAGGCTGGCAGGCACCAAGGCTGGCAGGCACCAAGGCTGGCAGGAAGGCTGGCACCAATGCTGGCAGGAAGCCTGGCACCAAGGCTGGCAGGAAGCCTGGCAGGAAGGCTGGCAGGAAGGCTGGCAGGCAGGCATGCACCAAGGCTGGCAGGTAGACTGGCTGGCAGGGAGGCTGGAAGGCAGGCTGGCAGCAAGGCTGGCAGGCAGGCAGAGAGCAAGGCTGGCAGGGAGGCTGGCCAGGAGGCTTGGAGGCAGGCTGGCAGGAAGGCTGGCAGCAAGGCTTGCAGGCAGGCATGCAGGCAGGGCAGGCAAGGACTCGATGTATCCTGCAGCAGGTCTTTCCTCTGAATGCTGGCCACGTGCGAGCTGCTTCCCTTTATATTCGCGTGGCTTATGCAATGCATCCCCCCCCCTGCATGCGCAATTAATTCCAGGCTTCCGCTGTGCATCTGCTAGGCTTCCGTTCTGCATCTGCTTCATCCGCTGTGCATCCGCTGTGGATCCGCTGTATCCGTTCCACGTCCACTTTGCTGAGGCCCCCCGGAAGCCTAGCGGATGTGCTATCCACTCCCATCCGCTTCCATCCACTGGGCTTCCATTCCACATCCGCTTTCCATCTGCTCTGCATCCTCCCCGCGTCTGTGTTATCCGCTCTGGTTATGCAAATTTTTGCCCCTTTTGAGAGCGGATAACAACGGATGGAACATTTTGCTCATCCGTTGTGTCCATTTTGCATCCGTTGGGCAGTGTGACAGGGCCTTAAATGCCCAGTATGCAAACTATAGAAACACAATGGCCAGTTTCTTTCCATTACAATTTCAGTGACATGCCTTATGCTAGAAAAATCCAAGGGTTACTCAGTTCCAAAGATTCAGCTCTCTTGAGTGAGTGATTAATTAATTTTTTTTAACAAAAGGGATTACAGAATCCAGAGTTCCTATTTCTGTCTTAGCCACACCAATACTGCAGAGAGGACACTAAGTCCAAAGATTGGACAGAAAGGAGAAATCCAGAGATTTCTGGATTGCTGCTCCAAGCATGTCATCTCAAATCTCCTTCTCCAGGCACTGTGGGTTGTCCAAGATAAGAAGGAAAATCCAGACTGGATACCTAAAGCTGTCTTTTTCCTGTCTCTGCTGTGAGCTGATGATGTGATACAGGTATTGATATGAAGTCATGTCTTACAGCAGGGCTGTCAAACTCGTGGCCTGCAGGCTGGATGAATCACTCACTGGCCACACCCATGCCTGGTTTAGCGAAGGGGAAAAAAGTTGTGATACATCACGTAATGATGCTGTGATGACATGACACCCCTGACTTAGAGATAATTAATGGACTGTCCTCATATTGGCACAAGGAGGTTGTATAATTGTGGACTTAGAAGGAAATGACATCAGGCAATCACATCCATTTAATACTGTAGTATCTGTAATTACAAGAAAAGAAATTAAGAATGGGAAATGCAACCGTTAGATTGTGTCTTGTATCCAGTGCTGGATGGAAATGCGCAAATCGTGTAGTTTGCATTGTGATATCACAATGTGCTTTCCCTTGTCCCATTCCCCCACAGATGCCTACAGTAAAGAACATAAGAAAAGGTAAAGAACATAAGAAAAGGTAAAGAGTGTTAGAAATTATCTGCTGGATTTTCCCTTCTGGTCAACCATTACAAGTTGTGTAAAGAATTGAAATTAATTATTGATCCAGTTGCTTGCTATTTATATAGGAATAAGTTTTGGGTCAGAGGGAATTAGCGTGTACACATTGGTTTGAGAAGCTGTTTCCTATTGATTTTATTTACCTCTGTATAATGATCACATGTCTTTACGCTGCTTCTTAGTAAAATATAAGCAAATCTGTAGAAATTCCAGTCAGAGGGGTGCAGTAGATTGAGGGATGAGGAAAATCCACCCCTTGTTGGAAGTTTTGGCAATATGTTTATTTAAAATGAATAACAAAGGGATCCTACTGAGAAGCCCATATGGACCAAGTTAAGTACCATATTCTGTGATACAGCAGGTGCTACATAAATAACTACACAGGCACAACTACAAAAACAATAAAAAAAATCTGGAGCTCTCACAAAAATTAATCTTAAATTAAATTAATTAAATAAAATTAATCTTAAAAAAATATCTCATTTTAAATTAATTTAAAATGTCCATGGAAATGGCTGAAAAAATCAGTCTTTCAGTTAAAACATAAATTAATAACTGTCAAGGGTTAGGAATACAGCACACACTGTCCAAATATTCATTGGATGGAGTGGCCCAACCACACCTACAGCTACCTGTTTGGCAAACAGTAAAGGGCAGGGATGTGCTAGAGCTCACCAATGGATGTAGCACTTCTGGAGAAACTGAGCATTTATTTTTGTTCTCAAAAAATGAACTTTAAACCAATTTGTGTGATTTGGTGTCAGCAGAATCACGACAAAGAAGACTTGACTACGTAAGTGAATGATTGGGATGAGTGTGCTTGTTGTGAAAATATATTGGGCATGTTTTTTGAGGCAGCAAATCATACTTAAGTTTCTTAGAAGTAAATATCCACAAACCCTAGTATAGAACCTCCTTCTGAGCAGAAATCCACTGGTCTATTATGAACAGATGCCTCCAACAATCTCAAAAACAACTCTCTTTTAAAACATAATGATGGAAGAGTTTTCAAAGAGCTAAATTCCATGCAGTGAAATAATCAGTTGCAGTTTGTGCACAGATCTCTCATGTAATTTTTTCCCCCCAGAATTCATAAACTTAATTGCCTGTTTTGCTGGTGCACATAAGAACAATATACCTTTGGAAACTGAGAAGGTAGATAAACTTAATAGACTAGATTAAAGTGTATGGTTGGAGCTTGCTGGCCTACTGCAGAAGGTTCCAAGTTAATTACAGCAGTTTGAGCAAGATTTTCTTTTCCCTTTTGCAAAAGGTCATTGAGACCCCGCTGCTAGTCAGTGCTGGTATCACTCAGACCTAGATGTTCATTACTGGGCTTGGAACAAAGCAATTTGCAGTATCTTTTCATTTCCAAATTGATGGTATCTAAATGAAATGACATGGATGGTTGTCATGTAGGACCACATTTCCCCAGGTCAGTGATGACTTATAATTCCATTCACATAGCATACCAATGTTGGTTAAAAGTCTGTAGAGATTCTCAGTCATCCAAGTCATGCTTGTCCCAAAGGTGCTTTTTCAGGAAGAAAGTGGACTTTCTTGTTTTTTCTTTGAAATCATTTTGCTTTTCATCCAACAAGCTTCTTCAGGTCTGACAGGATGGTGGGTAATGGAAGGATTTATATTCCTTGCAGACAGCTGGTCATTTGCATCCATTTAGAGGGTCATTGAAGCACTTGGAGGTATATCTATGTCCTCAGAATCACCTGAGTGGCGCTCCTGGTTCCTGTAGTCAGCAATTATTTTTCCTCTGGAAATCCATTCTTAGTCTGGATTTGTCACATGCTGGCCACATCCACGCCCAGTTTAGCGAAGGAGAAAAAAAATCCCAATATGTCATGTGACACTGACATGACAACATGAGTTTAACACCCCTGATCTAACAGATTCTCTTCTATCATGGGATTCCTAAGCTATTTAACAAAAGTCTATTTTAAGGATTTTCCGAAACACCAGCAGGCTGGGGGTAAATCTCATCGCAAGAAGAATGATAAAGAAGCCTGTCTTTGTATTATATAACTCCAGGGGGTATGTATAATGATTTTGTTTCCCTTCTTCTCCATAGCAACAATCCTATGAGTTGACTTTTACACTTTAAGGAAGGACTAGAACTCTTATGCTTCCAGATTTCAGTCCAATATTTGATCCCAACATCAAACTGACTCTCATGTCTCTTGATACTAGAGTCAGCCTATAAATAGACAATCCATAGTAAATAATGTCAAAGAAGAATGTGCACCCCATAGCATAAAACAATAGATACAATTCAATTCCCTCTTTAAGAGTTTTACTTAAAAATTGGTATCTTCCACTTTAACCTTCTCAGTGCAGCAATTTACATTCCCTGTTGTGTGGCTCCTCTTTAAACATTTAGTAGCAAGAGTTTGAAGTCTTTCTCTTTTGATAGTGCTACAGCAACTATTTACATTGGTGTGTTTGAAATGGACCTGAATGTAAGAATCACTTACATTAGGGGTGTCAAACTCAATTTCATTGAGAGCTACATCAGGGCTGTGGTTGATCTGGAGGGGGCAGGTGTGGCCAACTGGGAGGGCGTGGCCAGGTTGACAACACTTCCCAAACTGCATGTTTCCTCTTCTTATTGGGTAGACCAGGACGGCCTCATGGGCTGGATCCGACTTGGGGGCCTTGAGTTGATTTACATGATTTACATGGATGCTGGAAGACCTGACTTTTAACCATCTGTAAAGCTTCTTTCATTGCCTTTCTATGGCACTCCCTTGTATTGACCCATTCAGTGGTAATTCACTATTTGGGGATCCTCCTAGATTCATAGTTCCTGCTCCACAGGTAGGGCAGCATCTGTGGTAGGAGAACTTTCACACAATTACATCTGGTACACCAACTACATCCATTTCCTAGAACAGACATTCTGCTTATAATCATTATCCCTTAATCACTTTTCCTTTGACTTGTGTAATAAGCTTTTTTGTAGGAGTTGCTTTGATGAACATTTGGAAGCTTCAGCTGGTACAGTCATCTAGGCAATTATGGAAGTAGAGCAATACAGCCAGATAACTACTTTGGGAGTGCATCATTTATCTTCTGGGTGCAATTCAAGATGAAGGAAATCACCTTTAAGGTAGCTTTGAGTTATTTAAGGGATAACTTCACCTGTATTCATTTGTCTATTCAACTACAATAAGGATCAACTCCCTCAAAGTCCCTTCTTTGCAAGAAGTCTTCATAAGACCACAAACTCTTTACAAGAAACTCATTACTGTTTTTTTTTTTTTTTAATAGCTTCCCTCAATGTTGGAATTCCCTCCTGTCAAGATTTGGGCAGCTCCATTCATACTGGACTTTAAGAAAACTATCAGGACCAATTGGTTCTATCTAGCACAGGATGAGGATCAGTTATGATTGAAGATTGAATTTAGGAGCACATATATTTTGCATTCTGGTTTTTTTTTTAACATTTAAACTCATTTTAACATTTAATTTCATTTTAAATTTATTTTAAATATTTGGAGCCATTTTTCCCTTATTTTATATGTGTTGTTTTATGATCAAACTGGTCAGCAAATAAAATAAATAATCAATAAAACTGATGGGGCTTCTACTTGCATTTTATTTTATTTTTCACCTTATATTTCATTTTGAAAAAAGTTACATTGAGGCAAGCAATTCCTTATTTCATTTCCTTATTTATCTACCCAATTTGGAAATTAACATTTTATATGAAATTATGATTGATTTATAAAGTGCCATTAAGTCATGCCATATTTTCTCAGAAGGATCTGATTGCCACTGGGCCGTTTATATAGCTTATTCATACACTCATTACTATCATAATCAAATCCATCCATATTGCTGCTGGCCATCCTCTTTCTCTTTTCCTTCATCTTTTCCAAGAATTATGGATTCCTTAAGGGAACAGGATGTCTACGTGTTATGTCCAAAATATTATTTTTGCAGAGTTTGGTCATTAGCACTGAGTGAGAATTCTGGCTTGATTTATTCCTAACTGCCCAATGCATCAATATTTTATCTATACTGTTACTTCCAAATGCATGTTTCACATCTGCAGAGGGATGTGTTAGAGTTAAAAAAAAAACAAAAAGTCAGAAACAAATAAGTCTAATTTTTGTTGGAACAGACCCATCATGGGATTTGAATATCCCCAAAAGAAATTATGAAGGGCCACTGCAACACTATCTCCAGGGTTGGGCTTCAAAAATGTTAACAAAGAGTTCTCTGCATGGTTGCTGGGTAGGGGTGGCCATGGTGGGTGTGACCTACTTGGCCTCCTGCACTATGGTGGGGGTGGGTGGTTGCCGTCCTTGGGCTCCGGAGGATTTCTGGAAGCTAGAAATGTTCCATTTCTGGGCTCCCCGAAATTCCAGGAGGCCCGTTTTTCACCCTCCTTGAGCCTCTGCACGCATCCTGCACTTACCTGTATCCAAAACAGGCTGTGTGGGGAGGGACAGGGCAGGGAGGGCGGACCCAGCCAGGAGTGGGCTTTGGGAGGTTCTCTGAACTGCACAGAAGCTAGGGGCTCTCCCAAACCCTGTGAATCCCCAGCAGGCCACCCCAACTATCTCCAATCTAACAGTTTTCTAGATTTTTACAGCCAGATCTGGGTTAAGCTTGTTGTAGAAACAAAGCTATTGTCTTCACATTATATTCATAAATTAGTGGAATCAAGCAGTAGTGGGCATTCTTTGTTCTTCTTAAAGTTTTCACATCCTTAGATTTTTTTCCCCTCATTTGTCACCCACATTCAATGAGGAGGTGTTTTAGTGTTAAATTGGGTGGAAACAGACTGTACAACTAGTTAATTAAAAAAGAAAAAAGCTAAATTATGATAGGGTTAGTAAACAAGTTCACAGATTTATAACATCAAGGGAAAGATTTTCAAGATCTGTAAATTGTAATTCATATCAGGTTAAATTACAGAAATATTTTAGAATGCCTATTTCACCTTTTATATGTTGCCTAGTGCAGTGGTGGGATTCATTTTTTTTTACTAACGGTTCTGTGGGCATGGTTTGGTGGGTGTGGTGTGGCTTGGTTGATGTGGCTTGGTAGGCATGGCAGAGGAAGGATACCGCAAAATCTCCATTCCCTCCTCACCCCACTAACCTGCTTTCCAGCTCTGTTTTCCTGTGCAGGGCAACAAAAAAGACCCAGCTGACCAACTGGGACTCAGTGGGAGGCAGAGAATAGATGAGGGCGGGCCAGAGGTGGTATTTTCTGGTTCTCTGAACTACTCAAAATTTCCACTACTGGTTCTCCAGAAATGGTCAGAACCTGCTGAATACCATCTCTGGCTTTGTTCTTCTTTTCAAATGCCACACACAGTGATGACATAAAATTGCTTTTGTGGAATGATTGATATAACTGGTCCAAATAAATGTCCTATTAAGAGGATAAACTGGGTAAAAGCAGCCAACTATCTTGTATTATAATAGCAGTAGCACTTAGACCTACATACAGCCCCCATAGTGCTTTACAGCAAGGATCTCCAACCCCTGGGCCATGGCAAGACAGAAACCAGGCCACTCAAACAAGCAAAGCCCCATCTGTGAGATGTAGGCAGCATATAATCCATGCCCTCTCTGGTCTGGGGAAAAACCTTTCTCTGTGGAACTGGTTCCTGTAGACAAAAGGTTGGGGCCTCTGCTTTACAGCACTCAGATTAACAGAGTTGGAAGGGACCTTGAAGGTCATTTAGTCCAACCCCCCCCCTCCCATCTAAGCAGGAGACCCTACACTATTTCTGACAAATGGCAGACAGAAATCAGCCTCCGGTGATGAAGCTCCCAAAACCTCCGAAGGCAACTTCTGTTCCATTGGTGGATTGCTCTCATTGTCAGAAAATTTCCCCTTATTTCTAGGTTGAATCTCTCCCTGATCAGTTTCCATCCATTATTCCTTGTCTGCCCTTCAGCTGCCTTGAAAAATAGCTTGTCCCCTTCCTCTCTGTGGCAGCCCCTCAAACATTGGAACACTCCTATCTTGTCTCCTTCTCTTCACTAGACTAGCCATGCCCAGTTGCTGCAACCATTCATTGTATGTTTTAGCCTCCAGTCCCCTAATCACCCTGATTGCTCTCCTCTGCATTCTTTCTAGTGCTTAACATCTTTTTTATAGTGTGGTGACCAAAAGTGGATGCAGGATTCTCTCTGGGCAATTACGATGTCAGCATATTGCCCCCAACAATATGGCTCCTCATTTTAACCAACCTTGAAGGATGGAAGGCTAAGTCAGCCTCGAACCCATCAGGACCATACTCTAAGCTGTGGGCAGAATTTTCCTGCAGTGCTGCATTCTAACCACTATATCACCAGGACACTTGGCATTATAAAATCTCCTGACCTTGTAGAATACTCAGAAGGAGAGAAAAAAAATCCATTCATATATTAAATCCATTAAATATAATCTCCTATACTCTTATACTTATTGCCATGGGGCCAATTCCTGTTCCGATTTTTGCATCATAGTTTTACAATCTAGTTTTTAAATATAGTCTTTGATTCAAAAAAGCCATTTCTCCCTTTTGCTAAGTCAGATAAGTGATACGTTTATATTTATAACATGTAACAAAGTAACTTTAAATAGTTGTGATAAAGTTATTATCATGGATAACCCAAAAGACACGCTTAAAATGGTTTAAAATTGAAGACTGATAAACTTGTGGCGTCCTTGGTGTTAACTGAGCTTGGTTGTTTTCTTGCAAATGTTTCATTACCAAACTAGGTAACATAATTAATGCTTGCACTGATGTTATTACCTAGTTTGGCAATGAAACATCTTCAAGAAAATTACCAAGCAGAGAGCACCAAGGACCCTTATTTCAACCCTGAGCTATAAATATTCTTTATTATTACTTAAAAAAAAAACCTCATATATGTATGTATTTGCAAACACCTTTGGAGAAATGTATCATTTTTACAATTAAGCTGAGGTGGAAAAAAAAAATCTCCTCTTCCAATTTTAAGAAAGAGTAGAAGGGAAATTTGTTTTGTCCAAAACCCTAACTTCATATATATATTAAATATACCACAGTTAGCTTATTTATCTGTAATATTTAAATTCATATGTATTGATGGAATGCTAAAAGAAGAATAATATATAACAAGTTCCATAAAAAGCCATTTACACATTTGATTTTCATGTTCAGATAATTTCACTGTCTGTTTTTTTTTTTTTTTTCATCCTGATAGTGTTTTAACTGCAAAACAAACACTTTTGGGGGAAAAAAAGGGTTAACTGTTTATTTTGAACACAATGAAGGAAAGATAATAAGATAAAAAGGTGTAATCCACACCTAGCTAGGAAGTCAGATCCATTACCTTCCACTAACATTGATACAAAATAGGTGTCAGACTCAGTCTGGCGTCAAGAGCTGAATCTTCCAGTTAGGATTGAAATGAAATGCCAACTCCACTTCAACATTCTGTTTCCTGACTTTGTAAAGTCATAAAGGACATTTTGCTATTTGCACATTGGGTGAGCATTGAAGGGAAAAAAATGGATGACATTTGGAGGTCCTCTGTGGAACGTCTAAGATCTGGTACTTAATACTACCCTAATGGGTCTCTCTTCAAACATTAGGCCCTCTGCCACTGCTTCTCTTATCAACTGCTTTCTGGATTATCCTTTGGGGATTGCAGCAGTATAGAAACCTGGAATTTAGCTCCAGCTGCATCCCCAGGATTTCCTTCAGCAGTTTATTCAGTCTCTACACTAGTTATTTTATGTGAAGTCGCCCAAAGTGTTGTTAGAGACATGCAATTATAATTTAGAAGATATCTACGATGCTCATTTATATAGGTAGCCGTCAAATTATGACTGTAATAGAGCTTGTCCATCAAGGTTATAAGTTGCGATGTTCATAAGTTGGGTCTCACACACAATCAACTCAATTTTATGACCTTTTTGTGACGGTTGTTAAGCAAACAGTTCTTAAGCAAACCAAGGATTCCCTATGGGTGAATTTTTCTGAAAACTAGAAATATATCCCAGTTTTTGATAACACCATTGTAAAACTTGGTCACAAACCATAAAATGATGAAAATAATAAAATAATAGCAATGTTGTAATACTTGCAATTTTACTGCTAATAGCAAAAAAGAACAGATGTCTATTCATTATTTCTTTAATGTATGTTTCAGAATTATACAGATAAAATTTTATCTGTTCGCAATCGCCTGCTGCAAGTTTGTAAACTTCTCGCTCCCCTTGATGAACATCCTTAGCTACAGTACCTACTTAGTGAACGAATTTATTTTCTTTGCAAGGATTTTTCCCCCCAGGATAGACTGTTTAAGAATAAGGAAGATGAAATGGAAACACTACTTCTTAGCTTACATTACATTTATAATTCATATACTAATTATAATTCAGTAAATAATTTCAAGCTGACATAGAAAATATGAAAAAAAATAAAAACCACAGTAATTAAGCAGAACAAAACTGAAAACTATTCTAAACAGTCATAAAGGCTCAGCAGCTAAAGTTCTCAGGCTGATGCTTCAGTTTCCAATCCCATTTGGCCATAAAATATGTTGGCTGTCTTTGAGACAATTGCCAACTTACCTCATAGAAATAGAACTAACCCTCTTTCCAGGGATGGGATTCACCCAGTATGGACTGGTTCAGGTGAACCATGGTTCCGGCAATTATTTGGACCTGCCCACCTGTCCTATATTTCCTTTGTTAGAAGCCCAGATGATCAGTGTGGCTTCACGGATTGCCACACCTCAGCTGTTTTTACTCACCAGTACTACCTGCAGTAAAAGGTAAGTTTTCTTGCTATTTTCAAACAACGTAAGTGCTCACCGAACTGGTTGTTACACCAGTTAAATCCCACCACTGTCTCTTTCCAAATGAGCAGGATATTTACCTCATTTAACTATCTCCAAATTCTGAAGGGCACTAATTTTAGCATCCTTCAACACTAAGCCGTGTTGGAAAAGGTCAATATAAGAACATGCCCTATAAACTAGGGCTTATATCATCAAGGGAACATTAAAGTTGTAGTTCATGTCCCATTATCCTGTAGGAATCCAAGGATCCACCTGAAAAAAAAGTATCTCTTTGTACTTTGTACATTGTTGTTATCAAATTGGTGTGCTGTGATTTCTCTGCACGTGGCTAAATTCTGTAAAATTAAATACACCCTGAGTTCCCACAATTGAAATATTCTTATTCTGCTTTTATTTTTAATGTGTTTTAATTTGATGAGTGGTTTGTGATCATAATAGCAATATCACTTAGACTTATATACCATTTCACAGAGCTTTACAGCCCTCTCTAGAAAGTTTACAGAGTCAGCATATTGCTCCCAACAATCTGGGTCCTCATTTTACTGACCTTGGAAAGATGGAAGACTGAGTCAACTTTGAGCCTGGTGAGATTCAAATTGCCAAATTGCAGTTAGCTGGCAGTCAGCACAAGTATAGCTTGCAGTACTGCATTCTAACCACTGCACCACCCCAGCTCTTAATAGACTCTATTTCATCTATCTATTATCTGTTTGTCATTCATTCTTCCATCCAAACTTTCATCCTTCCATCTGTCCATCCGTCCGTCCATCCATCCATCCATCCATCCATCCATCCATCCATCCATCCATCCATCCATCCATCTATCTATCTATCTATCTATCTATCTATCTATCTATCTATCTATC
>BLBF01000026.1:27297293-27308907 GCA_015471245.1 Laticauda colubrina
ATCTATCTATCTATCTATCTATCTATCTATCTATCTATCTATCTATCTATCTAATCTATTATCCACTGTATCTTTTTCTCTCTCTATCCAATATTCAAATAGAAGGAAAAGTAGCAGCAGGAAAACAATATTTCTTGCTATGCTGTTCAATGCTGTTCAAAGCGATCAGATTCAGAATATGTGATTAAAACAATTGTACTGTCTGTTGCCAGATTATGAACCATTATTTATATCTAAATAACCTAGCAATGTGGGCAGAATTATATTTTCTAGACTTGTTTTTCAAGAAAGACGCTCAGAAGCTGAACTTTATTTCTAATAAATTACTGAATCCATCCATTCAATTTCCTTGACAACAACACAGATAGTCCTTGCTTAATAACAGGTTGCTTAACAGCCATTCAAAATTATGACAAGCCAGAAAAAGGTACAACCCATACTTAAAGTTATGACTGCTGCACCTCCTTCCCTCCCCCATTGTATTTTGTATTTTGGATGCTTGGCAAGCAGCTTATATTTATGAATATCTGCAGTGTCTCACAGTCACATTCAAGTGATGTGGTGGTGGTGTTTTCTCACAGAAAACAGTAAAAAAAGAAGATGCCTATGGCATATGTTGGATTCGCTTAATGACCACCTGGGTCTCTTACTTAATGACTTTGTGAATCACATAATGACTTCAGTGATCTGTTTAATGACCATTATAAAACAGTCCTAAAATCAAGTCAGTTACATGGCTTGCTGAATTACTGCAGTGACTTAAGACCAACATTCTGGGCTCAGTTGTGGTCATAAACTGAGGCCTGACTGTATAAAAGTAGTTTGTCACTATGTTACCCAGACCTGTTTTCTAACTTCCCATGTTAGCTTGAGCCACAGATGAGTCCTGGATGACTCAGCTTGCTTAACTTTGAAGCCCACACAGGTCATTTAACAGTGGAACTGGACAATTGAATCATCTTGCTATTGAATAAATGCAGAAATGACCTGGATTGGAAAATAAATTTATTTGCCCTTATATAAAGCTGGTACAAGTGACCTACTAAGGAAGTCAAAATAACTATGAACAAAAGTAGGGTGCTTAGATGGTATGATCATGAAGATACATTGATATACATACATTTGTTGTTCAGTCACTACATTGTGCCCAACTCTTTGTGACCCCATGAATCATAGCATGCCAGGCCTTCTCTTGTCCTCCACTGTCTCCCAGATTTTGTCCAAATTTATGTTCATTGCATCAGTGACACTATTTAACCATCTTATCCTCTGCCATTCCCTTCTCTTTTAGTCTTCAATCTTTCCCAGCACCAGTGTCTTTTCCAATGAGACCTCTCTCCTCATTTGTTGGCCAAAGTATTTAGTATTTGTACTTGCAAAGAACAGTCAAGTTTGATTTCCTTTGGGATTGACTGATTTGATTTTCTTGCAGTCCAAGGGGCTCTCAAGATTCTTCTCCAACACCACAATTCAAAAGCATAAATTCTTCATTGCTCAGCCTTCCTTATGGTCCAATTCTCACAGCCATGCACTACCACTGGGAAAACCATAGCTTTGACTATATGGACCTTTGTCGGTAAGGTGATGTCTCTGTTATATACATACATGCGTGCATGTATAATTACATAAATTTGATTTAACTTCATGGCCTGCACTATCATTCTGTTTCATTCAAACTGTCACATCTAAAATCTGGCAGCATTTTTTTTTCTCCCCAAGATATTCTGCCTTAAGCACTAATGCCAGGGCAGTCTAGGACTCAATGCATGAGTCATTTGATGTGCGATTTACAGCTGTGCATTCCTCAAGCTGTGCTTCCTTAGCTGCCTGAAACATGCAGTTGTCTTTCTGACAGCAGCTTCTGGTTCACATCCACTTTTTATTTGCATCAGTGTGAAACAGCAGCTTGTGAAATGAATAAAATATGCTTCATCTTTACCCTACCCTGCCAGGAGGAAGCATCTCACTGATTTATTTCTGATAGTTTTGCTTTGTTTCTAAATAAGATGCCTTAATTCATTTCTTTTCCTCAATATTTGCTCATCACAGACTTCAGGGTTAAGCAGTCCTTTTTTCTACAAGCGATACCATTGGGTCATTTGTCAGAATGTTCTTTTTGAATGGATACATGATTCCAAATAGATGAACATGAGTATGAGACTAACAAAAAAGGATGGTTCTCAAAGTTATATTTGAAATACTGTTCTAACAAAGCTGGGTAAAAATAATAAAGACCCTGAAAGTTTTCAACTCAGAAAGTTCAGATGATCCCAGGAGCTGTTGATACAGTTCTACAGAAAAGTTATTGAGTCTGTCATTTATATTTCTGTAACTGTCGGGTTTGGTACAGCAACCAAACAGGACAGGTACAGACTTTGAAGGATGGTTAGGACTGAAGAAAAAACTATTGAAAACCAGCCTGCCTTCCATTGAAGACCAGTATATTGCACGGGTCAGAGAAATTAAGGGCTGAGAAAATGTCTGCAGACCCCTCACATCCTGGACCAGAAGTGGCATTCAACTGGTTCAGACTGGTTCTAGAGTACCGGTAGTGGAAATTTTGAGTAGTTTGGAGAACTGGCAAATACCACTTCTGGTTGGCCGCACCCATCCATCCCCCCCTTTCCTATCCTATATTCCCTTGGTTTTTTAAGCTCAACTGGTTCATGCGGGAGAGTGGACTGTCGCACCTCAGCTGAGCTAAAAAACAGTTTACCTCACTAGTGCTGGCACAGATGGCAGTTTTTAAGTGCTGCGTGTGCACACAAAAGTAAAGCACGCTCACATAGAACTGGTTGGAAAAAATATGGAATCCTACCACCATAATCTGCTTCAAGGCCTCCCCTCATGATGCTGCTATAAGGCATTGCATGTCAAAACATCTAGACACATAGAGAGTGTTTTTCCTTGTGCCTTACTCTGATGAACACCTAATTCCCATAGCACTGTCTTATGTCTAAGGATATTTACTATATGTAGCATGGTTGTATTATTATTATCCTTCTCATCTGTTATATTATCTTCTCTTATTGGTATCACTACTATAATTATTATCACCCTGTTATTATGATTATTGTTACTTTGTTGTTTTTCACTCCACTAAGAGCTTATTCACTGGAGACAAATTCCTTTGTGTGTAATCATACTTGGCAAATAAAGTGTTTTCTGCTTCTATTTCTACTGATCTGGGCCAGCTAAGTGGTCAATAATAAAGAATCTCACCAAAAAGAGACCATGCAGCTTTTCTGTTGGACTTTGAAAATGAAACCAACGTGAAAAGATAACTTGGACAACTGAGAGGTATCCTTAGTTGGAAGTTCCTGGCTAGTGAGGATTCTATATATTTACTATATGTACCATATTGCCTGCTGTGTATTCATTGAGAAGAATGGCTAGTCAACTGGGCAAACATCTAAGTAAAGTTCTGTCTTGAACTACTCACCTAGTGCTGAGGATTCCAAATTGAATTCAAGCTAATCTGGTATCAAGAGCCTTGTGAAGGAGCTTTGCCTGGGCCATCTTTTTAATTTCCCACATGATACACTGGAATGCTATTCCATAGAGACTTTAGTCTTTGGAACTGAAAGGTGTTGCTGGATATAGCTATTGAGCTTTGCAGCTACTGAGAAGGCAGGATATAACAACTATCCTGAAGCTCTTTCTGGCAAATGTCAAGAAATCATCCATGTGGCTCTTAGTGCATCCCCTAAGGGGTGGAAATAAATGAAGAGCTCTCCCCTCTATGCCTGGCTGTTGGGCCCTTATTGGTGATTCATTTTATTTTATTTATTTATTTGATTTGTTGAACGCTTACAAGATAATAGGTATAAGTATGAACATAATTTTGAATACATATAAGAAAAAATAAAAAGAAACAATAGGATAGGGATGGTAGGCACGTTGATGCGCTGATGCATGCCCCCTATTCAGGGGAAGCTGTACAATAAACAGGGCAAACAGCAGGCTTTGAATCCAATTATTGTCTGCCTTCTGTACTTCAAACCTTTTGGATAATCCACACAATGAAGAATGCTGCTTTTCCAAAATATCACCGGAGCCAACCTTTGCCATATCTTTATCGGGCTAAGACTGAGTTGGACTCGAGCATGAGGAGTTCCTGCCCTACAGGAAGAGGCGTGGCAAAGATTGATGACTCAGTCTCTGAGCAGAAGGGCAGATTCAACCCATACGTGTGGATTCTCCAAAAGGCATGTTGGAGAACACCCAAACATTACAGGCTTTTTTTTAAAAGGAGAACATCAGATTTGTTTCCAGAAATGAATATCCAGAAGATTTGCTCATCATGGGAAAGAGAGCATGATACTATTCCTTTCTAGATATAGACTTAGTCACATTTATAGCTGGATATACACTAATGGGGGTGCAATGCCTCAGTGGTTAAAAACGCTGAGCTTGTTAGCTGGAGAGCTCACAACCCAGGTTTGAGACCTGAGTTCTGGGCAATAAAGTGAGCTCTTGATGCTTGCCCCTATCTTCTGACAACTTAGCAATTCAAAAGCATGCAAATGTGAGTAGATAATGTTGTTGCTCTCCTACCCACTTTGGTGGGAAGATAACAGCATTCCATGTGCCTTTGATGTATTGCTATAGCAATAGCACTTATATTTATACATTTATTTACTCCCTTTGTTCTTGTTCATGTTCAAACTTATACTTGTTATCAGGGGTGGGATCTGACCGGTGTAACTACTGGTTCAGTGATTTTACATTTTGCATGCCCATGAAGTACTATCTCTATCAAAATAGTAGTAGTACAGAAGAAGGCAAGACCTTGAACAGAGCAATAATAGTCACTCACCCGCCCCCCTTTGCTTGTCTTGTGAATTACCATATATAATTTGCTTTCTAGATAACAGTGGTTTCGGTTTAAAAAAAAAAGATTAAGAGGCTTTCATTTAATTACGTGCTTGTAATTTTCCCCTTGAAGAGACACTTTTCCTGAATCGACTTGGTATTTAATGTTGCTTTTTTTCTCACCTTGCATTATCAAAAGGAATGGCAGGAGTCATTAATAAAATCAAGGGGATCGTTACAGATTTCTTGGATTATACACAGAATCTTAGACCTGTTTCACAGTGGGATTCCTATATATTCCTGGCTGCAAAAGAACAATCGCCACTCGATATTGTTGTATGATAAAAGAAAAGAAGGAAACCCCTTTCCAGCAAAAATACTGGACATGGATGTCCAGTACAGCTAATCGTTGACTTGAGACCACAACTGACCCCCCACAAACACTTAGGTTGCTAAGTGAAACATTTGTTAAGTGACTTTTGCCCCATTTTACAACTTTTCTTGCCACTGTTGTTAAGTGAATCATTGCAATTGTAAAGTTGGTAACATGGTTGCAAAGTGAATCTGGATTTCCCATTGAGTTGCCTTGTCAGAAGGTCATAAATGCTGATTGTATTAGCCTGGGACACTGCAACCATCATAAATAGGAACCAGTTGTCAAGCGTCTGAATTTTGTCACATGACTATGGGAATGCTGCAATGGTTGTAAGTGTGAAAACAATCATAAATAACTTTTTTCAGTGCCGTTGTAACTTTGAATGGTCACTAAATGAATGGATGTAAGTTGAGGACTACTTATATTTAGTTTCCCAGACATAGGACCAGTGTTTCCTTTCCATTTTTGTTCTTTTTTTCTAATATTTAAATCTTGGAAGTAGCATACGGCTATTAAGATTAGTAGAAATTAATACCTTATGCTTTAGACTATTAATTTGCTGACCTGAAATAGTTTTCAGGTGTGTGTTAAAACAAAGGATCCATGCCTTAATTTGTAGTCTGTTAATACTTTTGTGAGATGTGAAGACTTCTTCTGAATCATTTGGAAAAGGGCACAAAATATTAATTATATTGTGGTCATATACAGTAGACCAGATTCATATTTGCAATGTTTTATTGCTGTAAATGTAACCAATAGTGCACACTTTAATATGTTAAATTTGCTCACATAATTCTCCATACTAAACTATCTGAAATAGGTGAGACAGTAAATACAGATTTACTGTGTTTGTATTGAGTACAAATAGCTACGTGTGTGTGTGTGTGTGTGTGTGTGTGTGTGTGTGTGAGAGAGAGAGAGAGAGAGAGAGAGAGAGAGAGACAGAGACAGAGACAGACACACACACACATATCTATGCAAGGGCTGTAGATGGAATATGATGGCACTAGCTTTTCTTCAGAAATTTATATAAAGAAATTTAGTATTTCTGATACTGGGCTACAGAAATAATATATTAATATTTTATTTAACCTACTTTAATGATAGGTAATCTTTATCTTCCAGGACTTTGTCATGTTGAACAGTGTGAAAGTAAAACACATGACTTTTAATCTTGAAACTGGAAAACTGGGTACAGGTAAGTCCTCAATTTACAACAGTTCATTTAATGACCATTTGAAGTTATAACGACACTGCGAAAAATAACTTATGACAATTTTCATACTCACAACCATTGCAGCATTCCCAAGGCCCCTTCATCAAAATTCTTGGCAACTGACTTATATTTATGACAGTTGTAATGTCCTAGTCACCCTTTGCAATCTTATGATGAGCAAAGTCAATGGTAAAGCCAGGTTCACTTAACAACTACATTACTAACTTAACAATGGTAGCAATTTACTTAACAACTATGGCAAGGAAGGACATAAAAATGGTGCAAAACTCACGTAACAAATGTCTGACTTAGCAATAGAAATGTTGGGCTCAATTGTCAGTGTAGAACTACGTGTGCTCTTCACAAATTTTATTTTTGTGGTCATATTGTATTGAGGTCTATTTATTTATGTGATTTATTTAAATCCTGCATTTATTAGTTTGATAAATAACTCAAGGCAGTAAATATACATAATACTTTTGCCTCCTCCTATTTTCCCTATAACAACAATCTTGTGAGATGGGTTGGGCTGAGACTGCTTGGTCCAAAATCATTCCACCTGGGTTTCATGTCTAAAGTGGGATTAAGAAATCACAACCTCTTGGTTTTTAACCTGGTGCCTTAATCTCTAGACCAGAGGTGTCAAACTCAATTTCATTTAAGGCCGCATCAGGGTTGTGTTTGACCTCGAGGGGCAGAGTGGGTGTGGCCATGGTGGGTGTGGCCAGCCCGATGTCACCGTATCAGGATGTGCCTGTGGTGGCCCAGGGGCTCTGCTAATGAAAACAGACTCCCGAGCTCTGTTTTCAGCTGGTACAGCCTCCTGCAACCCTCTACCAGCAAAAACAGAGTTCAGGAAGGCCACGCTCCATTTTCACTGGCGGAGGCACTGAGGGCCAGTCCTTCGCTGTTTCCAGGGCAGCCCCACAGGTCAAATTTAAGTATTCTGCAGACCAGATTTGGCCTCTGGGACTTGAGTTTGACCCCCTTGTAATGGATGGGACTTCAACTCAATCCTCCCCACAATTTTACTAAGCATTGATTTTTTGCTGCATTCTTCAAAGAGAAGAAAACAGCATCCTCTTGCAATACTACAAAATGAGTCTGGGATAAAGTTTGTAGCTTTTCTATTACTAAATGCTTTATTACTTTAAATCAGAGTTTGAAAGTACAATCTAAAGACCTCATGAACTCTACTGGCAACCTTTCCCAACCTTCTCTTAGCCCCCTCTGTTTGCCAGAGAAGATTAAACAGGAAAAGGAGTTTTTAAAAATCACTTGTAAGAGTGACATGGAAGAACTAGGTTAAACATAGCTAATTTCAGACCCCATGTCCTCATTCATATTGATCTCATAATGTTCAAGATGACATGACTAAATGGTGAGCATTTTCCAGTTGTGGAGAGAGTCTAACAGAATAGAACTCTGACTTCTCATGCCAATTAATAACTGGTCCTAAATCTTCATTCAGAGATGTTTTAGAGAATAGTATCTTTCCTTTCTATTTCCTACACTGCTCTTTGGTAATCTAATTCCAGGAGATATTCTACATTTTAGATGTTAATGATACAATATGCCTGTGCCCCAACCTCAGTTTTGCAATTTCCTTCCAAGTTGGCACTGCTAAATTTTGGTGACCAAGCAAATAAATTCTTCTACAATCAGTACTTCCCAATTTGAGAAATTTCCACATGAGTGGATTTCAATTTTTAGAATTCTCACCAATGGCCATGATGCTTAGGGTATTCCGAAGAGCATCCATGATAAAAAAATTCATTATAAACAGTGGATATTGTTTTCTCCTACAATAATCTATATAATGGGAAATTGCGAAAGCAAGACAACAGGATGGAACTAAAAATGCATAGTATAGTTGCAAGTGGGAGCGTAGCATAGCTAACCAGAAACAAGAGATGATCCATAAATATTCAGATGGAAATGCCATCTTCCAGGGTAACCTCCAGAGACAATGCCATTCATTTTAAGAGTTGCTTGGCATTCAGTTCTCATTCTACTAAAGTGTATGAGAGTAAGGAATATTAATCATACTGTGAGTAAAATTTCCTCTCCTACTAGATACATACTGATTTTAAGTGCTCTACAAGTTAGCCTAAGGCTCTGGATGAACAAGTTATTCTGATTACTTAGATCTTAGCAAAATCTTCATTATGAATGCATATTTAGGAAGACATTTCCATAGTACTACTCTGTAAACACAGACTCACCTGTGAAAAGCCGCAGTTCAAGTTAAGCTTTCTGGTCATTTTTGTGTTTATCTTGATTGATGATGGGGAAAATGTCTCTATTTCAGTATATGTCTCAGATATCCCAATTGGTAAACTTCAATTTTTATAAAATTTCCTTTGAAGAATCAGACCATCAGGGCTCCAGCATTCACCCCCATTTAAATCATGAGCCTCTAGCCAGATCTTTCAGAGCTTAAAAAAGATTTATTAGGAGTGAACATGCCGGTGGTACCTGGGTGTACCTGACTCTGGGACACATCATTTATCTCACCATTGATCCCCACCCCCTGGATGTATATTCTCCAATGGGACACATCCATAGCCAAGAATCATCAATCATGCTCTCCACTAATAATATTGCACACCAGGAGCTTTAGCTGCCTAACAATTATCTATGAAAGCATTTAAGGAATGCACTACTTCCCCCCTCCCTTTCTGCTGGCAACACTTAAAAGACCAGATAAATATTTTATGAGCTGACACAGACAATCTACAAGCAGAATTTATTTATTTAGCAAATGGCAAATACATGGACTTATGTCAAGTGTTAATGTCCAGTCCACCCAGTCATTCAAGGACAGGGTGGTTTATATTGAAAAAACAATCAGACACTGCACCATTCGGATGCAACATGATTGATATTTTGTCAAGGAGCACCCCAGTCACACTGGTCGGGGGGGGGGTAGAGACATGACCCCACTTAAACAATGAGTCCTTTGCGGTGTGATGCTAGTTCGTTTCCCTGTGGTGCATCATGGATAGCACAATAGTGTGAACCAAGTTACTAGCAACAATTGACAGCCAGACTACATTGATGAATTGGCAGTTAATGACAGTTGGCAGCCAGACATTTTTGTGGAACTGCTGTCTCTCTAAATTCAAGCAAAAAAATCTCAAGACCTCACAGCATGAGATAACAATGCAATGAAAGACAGGGGTTGGTAGAATAAGCTGTACAACCAATGTACCCTTGATTTGCCTCAGTCACTAGATGAGAAAAATGATATAACTCTATTCCTTCCCTCTGATCCTGGTTCCCCATTTATTTACTCTTAACAACACCATAACTGCATCATTCTCAGCCTCTCCTCAGACATCAGCCAAAGTTGTATTTTCACTGTAGTCTTGAAAACAATAACTAAAAAGACAAATACTGGATATTGGTTCCAGATAGATAGGATACTATGGCTTCAGAAAGAACTCTTGCTAGCTTTGTTCACCTCATGCTAGGCATCTGATATTTTTTGCATTAACTCTGTAAACCACTTAGAGAGGGCTATAAAGTACTATAAAGTGGTATATAAGTCTAAGTGCTATTGCTATTCATTAGATGTATTTCATTGCAGCTTCATTGCTAGTAGAAACATGTGGAAAGGAGTTCATAAACTGAATCTTGCCTTCGGTGTTATTTACAAACATGGGTACACTTAACACAATGTCTGCTTTTTTACTTTGATATCCAAATACTTGACCCTCAGGTTTTCAAATGCCAGCAATCAGCAAATGAAGACAAATACAAACTGGATAGTATACTTGAATGACAGTTTTCATTCCAGTTTATGAACAAAGTCATTGTAGCTTAAGCCCATGTCACACTGCACCAATGGATGGAAAGAGGATGTAAAACGGAGAGAAACACTTGCCATCCATTGGTTAACGCGATGCTTCCATTCTGTACTCACTGCCTCCGTTTTTCATCCTCTCTATCCGTCCAGCATCCGTCTCTTGACATTTCATCCGCTCAAAAAGTTTTGAGCTGCTTAAAACTTTTTGAGCGGAAAATGTATCCAACGTGTCCGTTCTGCATCTGCAACGCATACGAGGAACATCCGTTCTACATCCATCGTCATCCGTTATGCATCCGCTATATCCGCTAGGCATCCGCTGCACATTTGCACAACTCAAATCCGCTCCAGTGGAAAAGAGACAAAGGGAGGAAGCGAAACGGATGTGGAATGGACACAAAGTGTTAGTAGCACGGACGTAGAAAGGATGAAAGCGGATGCAGCTCGCATACAAAGCATTAAAATGGAAAAAACGTTCGCAGAGGGGACTTATCTCAGATATTTAGGATGTCTGCAGAATGTCTAGAGAATGCAAAAGGACATCTAGCAGAAAACCTATATTTCCTATAAAAAGGGGAAGGAACTCACCTGGATCTCATTTTCAGTCCAGCAGCCCTGCGGTGCAGACCTCTTCAGCCTTGCTCTTGCGCTTGCTCTTTCACAGCATCCAGTCATCTCTAACATAGATCATCACACACTCCTTTTGGTAGCCACCATCATTCTACAACAGTGCAAAGCCCTCTACAGGCTCTGTCACCTGTTCTACGCAAAGAAAAGGAGGTGGCCAAGAAGTGTCTGGGTCTGAAGATGGATTGCCAGAAGATCAGAGTACGGACTATACAACAAGCTGGTGGTGGAGCTGAGGAACGAAGACCCTCGTGCATTCCAGAACTTCATGAGGATGCCTCCAGCCATGTTTGACGAAGTTGTGCAGCGGCTGACACCCAGGTTGACCAAGGCAAACACCAACTTCTGGCCCAGTCTGGACCCTGGGCTCAAGGTGGCACTGACGCTGCGCCACCTGGCCTCAGGGACCACCTACAGGAGCATGCAGTACGCCTAGAGGGTGCCACACAACACCATCAGCATTGTGGTCAGAGAAGTGGTGCAGGCCATCATCGAAGAATATGTGGAGAAGCTCCTCCAGTGCCCCTCCACTGAAGAAGTCTGGAAGAAAGTTGCAGAGCAGTGGTATCAGAAGTGGAACTTCCCCCACACCGTTGGAGCCATAGATGGGAAGTACGTGGCCTGCAAAGCTCCAGCCAAGTCAGGGTCCACTTATCACAACTACAAGGGCTTCTTCAGCATCATCCTCTTTGCCATGGTTGATGCTGACTACAAGTTCATGGACATCGATGCTTCAGGCAACGGGTCATCTTCAGATGCCCAGGTATAC
>BLBF01000026.1:27346553-27382318 GCA_015471245.1 Laticauda colubrina
GTGTGTGTGTGTGTGTGTGTGTGTGTGTGTGTGTGTGTGTGTGTGTGACAATTTACTTGCATTTATGGGGTCCTTGGTGCTCTCTGAACTGCTTTGTTTTCTTACAGATGTTTTATTACCAAACTAGGTAACATCATCAGTGCATTGACAATGTCACCTAGTTTGGTAATGAAACATCTGTAACTAAATAGCCAAGCTCAGAAAACTAAAGGACCCCACAGTTCATCCTTAGGCTACATACAGCATATTCTCTTCTATTGGGATTACATACAATTTGCTGCTTTTCCTGCTGCAATAAATTACGTGGGCTATTTGGTTATTATATGCATGACATTCTTTGAGCTCAAATTCATTGTCTTACCAATGTTCTTTCCAAAAGGTACAATTATCGGTTTATATTTAAATCACTAAGGTCATTTGTAGGACAGAAGTAGCCTTCCTTAAATGATATATAATGTACAGATTTATTTCATTTTTATCCTATGCTTCAGCCAAATAGTTTGAAGGAAGAGATTGGAAATGTAGTTCTTCATCTTTGTTAATGCTGAGATCACATGATAGAGCGACGCCATACCTCCCACCATCTCTCTCTCTGTCTCTCTCTCTATGTCTTTCCTTTTCTTTCTCTCTCTCTCCCCCACTCTCTCCTTCACACGCACACTCATTAAATTATATTGCAATTGATGATAGAACATTTCAATATCATGTTGACAATGAGAAGAAAAAGGGAGAAAGTGAAGTGGAGCAATATAGAAGCTGAATTACACCATTTCAAAACAATTTAGAATACAATTAGCCAGGCAAAATTTAGTGTTACATAATACCACCAAATCAAACCTCAGTCCGTCCAGGAAAAGCTATTCCTCACCTTTTGGAATCAAATTCAAATAGCTTAATGTTAACTTATTCAGGTTTTACCATTTTTATCCAAGGAGAACTGAATTAAAAAAAACCCAACACAAATAGGCCAATGAGTGAACACATGTCAATGTGCAAAAAAGAAAAAAATAATCCTCCCCAAAACTAATTAATCTACCTTACTGTGAAGTGAATTACACTGAGACTCTTTCCAGCATTGGACTATCAATTTCATGGTTGGGCAATGATTTGAACTTAGTTTAAGCCTGTAAGTCTATTGCTTATAGCACATCAACCTGGTTTTTGTGTTTTCACTACAAAAAAAAAAAAAAAAAGATAAGGCGATCAGACAAAGCAAGTGTATTTCATTTTACAATCATCTCTTTTGATCTAAAACACAACTGAGCTTATATAAAACCTCCTTGGCTGCAGACTTTCTTGCTTTCTCTATCTGCAGCAAGGCAGGGTAAGTTTTTGTCTTGTATGTTTATTTTATCACTGAACGAAAAGAGAGCATTCTTTAAAACTGGAATTTTATTTTGTAATACACTTTTTATTTTATTTGACAAACATTCCAACTTTTCTTTGTACAGTGTGACATCTGAGTACATATATCTTGTGCATAATATTTGTGGTTAATACAATTTCCTTACTATAACAACAACAATTACATTACATTCTTATTTTGAACTAGTATACACAATATATCTTATCATGATAACCATCCCCTTCTTAGCTCCTTCCCCTCTATGTTCATATATTCATGTATGTTCTGTATATATATCTTCTATCTTCATATATTTAATTTCTAATTTCCATTTTTCTTTTCCAACCATTGATAAAATGATTCCCACATCATCTAATATTCAGTTTGTTCTTTTCCTTTAATTGCCAGTGTTAAACTATTCATTTCTGCACATTCTAATATTTTCCTAATCATATTTTCTTCTATCGGAATCTTTTTGCTTTTCCAATTTTAAGCAAATACTGTTCTAGCTGCAGTTAATACATGAATAATTAAATATATCTTTTTTTTGCTATAATTTGCAGATATCATTCCTAACAACAATATTTCAGGTTTTAGGTCTATATGCTGTTTTATCATCTTTGTAACTATGTGTATATTTTTGTCCAATATCTCAGCTTCAGTACATGTCCATCACATTTGGTAATATGTTCCAAAACTGAAATCTATATCAAGAGTTTTGATTTCTGTTTTTAGCTGATCCACTGGTGATTTATTTAAATGGCTCTGCAGGCTTATCAATTCATTGAACCCCCAAAGACATTGTAAAAGGTCAGGATCTCATGAGGTTGCCAAATCTCACAAGACATTTGGTTTCTTGCCTTTTTAAATAATTTGTAAATCCTCACAACTTGAACAATGTAACTCTGAGTAGCCTATAAAAACCAATCAAAATGAAAATGAAAATTAACTATGCACACTGAAATCATGGATTCAATTCATAACCTTTCCCAATGGGATTTTTTTTCTCATTCCAACACTGAACACTCAAGGGTTATATAAAACACATTTCTAAATTTCTAAAGACCAGTAGAAGAGGCCAAGCAAAATCGTATTGGCAAGGGATGTGAGGGGAAATTTTTCCAAAGGTATTCACTACTACAGATAGTCCTCAAGTTATGAATGCAATGGATCCTGCTCATTCCATTTGTAACCCAAGGATTTGTGGGACTGAATCTCATACCTTGAATGGGATCACTCCCTCCTTTCGCCCATACATTTGCTAATTGAATGTGCAGCTCGTTAAGTTCACATGAGGTATTTCAGGGTGGGGAAGGCATGAGGGGGCTAGTGATAGAATAGGCCAGCAGCTTAAGACTGCCTCCTTGACCCACTGAAATGCCTCATGCACCCAACAATTGCTTTCCTCCCACCCAAACTGCCCATCCCTTCGACACTCCGTTTAGGCATGCAGTGTGCTGGCCGAGGCCTGAGGAGGCCTAAATTAAGCTCTGTTTTGGCAGGAAAATTGCCTAAACAGAGTATCGGAGGGGAGGTATCCAGTACAGCTCACTATTACATGAGTAAAACAAAATGTGCACATACCACTGCATTCTGGATTAATTCTAGATGGTTGAGATTGATGCTTTTTCATGACATCGCATATGAATTTGGACTGCTCAAATGTCACAAGTTCTGTAACATTCCTGAAATTTTTTACATTCATATACAAGATTTGAAACCTGATTCTTGGTTTCTCAATTACTAAAAGGGGTCCAAATTACGAGTTTGCTTGGATTATTTCTGGAATGACTGAGCCTGGGACATCAGGTGATCTCTATACAATCATTGTATGCATTTTTAATTTTTTTGGAAGGGATGTAAAATCCCCTCCACCAAACTCAAACATTGTGCAAAATTAGGAGGAAAAGATTAGTCAGGAGAGAACCTGCACATTTTATTTTGAAAAACTACTAAATATTATATTTATTCATAGTATTAGTGAAAGATAATGGTGACAACTTTATAAATATTTGTATTTTTTAAGGATTATTTACCATAACATTGACATATGGTTGAGAGCCACATTTTGTTTATCCTCCTCCCACCTATGGTTGTGTTTAAAACTAATTTGAACCATTCTGTTCAAGATGCTCACTCCCAGTGCTAATTATTTAACTGACAAAATGTTAAGGTTCACATTTTTTTACAGAGCCACTGAACTTTGCAATCATGTTCCATTGTGTTACTTTTCCAGTTCTTTCAGATTTGATTTTTTTCCAAAATGTATTACTCTGATTCCAAGTATGACAAATTATTCTTACTATTATAAACATTGAATAGGACTATATTATTATCTATCAACATCTGCAAAAATCAGTCACTGCAGCTTTTGTCAGCAATTAGAAAAAATATGGTCAGTGGTGGGATTCAATTTTTTTTTACTACCAATTATATGGGCGTGGCTTTGTGGGAATGGCAGGGAAGGATATTGCAAAATCCCCATTCCCTCCCCACCCTACTAACCTGCTTTCCAGCTCCAATCTCCAATGCAGGCCAACAAAAGAAGACCCAGCTGATACTCAGGAGGCAGAGAATAGATGGGGGTGGGGCAAGTCAGAGGTGGCATTTGCCAGTTCTCTTAATTATTCAAAATTTCCACTCCAAAATTTCCACCAGTTCTCCAAAACTGGTCAGAACCTGCTGAATACCACCTCTGAAGTTGGTGTGAACTCATAGCAACCACTTACATTTTCTCCTGGATGATCTGATTCCAGCCTACCCCCTTAAGTCTTCAATAACAAATCCTTTCTTAGTGTAATCAAGTCAATTTGCTGCTATTCGTCCTCTTCTTTCTTTCTATATTTACAAGCATTAATTATGGACATCTCAATACAGTTGCATCTTTAGATAAAGCTTCCAAAATATGAATACCCAAGCTTGACCATTTGCGCCTTATGTGAGAACTCTCTGTGATTCATGGTTTTTTCCCCTCACGGTTTACAAAAACTTTAATCAGGCCAAAGCCATAAAATTATGTTGGTATAATGGTAAAACAAGATTATAATTAAATATTTCAAAACAGGAAAATGAGTGAAAAGCATGATTATAAAGATATGCAGCAGTCCTGCATATGCAGGTTGTTTGTCTTCAGTAGTGGGATAATAGCATACACCTCCATGTTCCTTCAACATGACAAAAGAAAAGAGAAAAGCTTTCCAAGCTTTATCCAAAAGAAAAATTCACAGATCCTTATTATTTATGAAGATATATTTGATTATTGTATATTTTTTATTTGAAGCATGTCTATGATATATGCTATATATACTATACAGATCTGCACAGTAATGGTTTAAGCTCTAGTTAGCGGATATGGAATTTGGATGATTCCAAATTCATAGGTGATTGGTGATTAATTTTGTGAGGCTACAATATACCAATATTAAAGTCTCAGTGTTCTCAAGGTGTTCTCAAGGGGAAATTATTAAGTTTATATTTACTCAAACTTTTATGCTTTCACTAGATATTCTACAGGACTGTATTTAGCTGTACTAATTTCAGTTAAGTGTGTATAAAGTATATGTGTATATATTTATTATTTTCATGGGCAATATTTAATCTTACATGTAATGCTATATAATAGACATAAAACCCAAAAGACTAAATGGGGATTTTGCAGAAAACACTAAAAGAAAAAGGCTCTGTTGTGGTTGTCTATGGAAATTCTCAATCATCTAGATTAGGGGTGTCAAATTCATGATGACACATTGTCATCACATGACATATCACAACTTTTTATCTCTTTGCTAAAATGGGGGTGGGCGTGACCAGCGCATGATGCATTTGGACCACCGCCCGCGAATTTGACAGTCTGATCTAGATCATGGTTCTCCTACAGGTGTTTTTCCAAAAGGCCACTGGACTTTGATTTTTTTTTCCTTTGAAACATTTTGCTTCTCAACCAAGAAACTTCTTCAGTTCTAATTGAATAGTGTGGAATTATGAACTGTCAGAACTGAGGAAGCTTCTTAGATGAGAAGCAAAATGTTTTCAAAGAAAAAAACCAAGAATGTACAGGTGCTTTTTGGTAAAGCACTTCTTGAGACTAACTGTACAGAAATATGACTGAGAACCTTTGCATGCAACAGAATCACATTTTCCTATGATTTATTTAAAAAGGATAAGTGTATCAGATTATTAAAGACAAATTTTAGGATTGTAGTGACATTTTGTAATCCATTTGAATGGTTAAACAATATCTAGCTCTTTACCATAAATAAATAAAGAAATGGGCCTTTAATACTAATATCTAATCAAGGAAGAACTTTTCATAAGAAAGAGGGGAAATAATGACAACAGGCTTGCAGTACATATGTGTCAGTATTGTCTCCAATTAATCTAAATCAGACTTTTAACAATATTAATTCCATCTTTCTCCCTCCCATCTCTGTTTGGGCTCAATTATAACTGATAATATTCTTTACTGGTGATGTTAGTTCTGATCTTAGGCAGATATTTCAAAGCTAGTATTACATTAATGTTAATATTTTATGCATTAAAATTTATTTATAGCTTTCAAATACAACCTAAATAATTCTGAGCACTTTTCCTCATTTATTTTAATGTTTATTATTAAAGTTTACATTATTTTCTAAAAGAAGAAAAAATAAAGAGGAAAATAGTAAAAAAAGAATTTAAAAATGTAAATTTAACAAGGAACAGCTGGAAGAAAAATGGTTTCATTGATGTTTACTTCTCTGATTATTACAAAATATGTGCATATCGTCTTATAAAAGTTATATGATTTGCACGTCTGCATACATTTAAGTTTGTAGCAAATCAGATGAACTTTCTGGAACCCTAACCATGAAATTATTTCTAGAATTGGGGAAAACTTTCAGGAAGAAGGTTCCTTTGCACCAACGGATGCAAAGAGGATGTAAAACGGACAAAAAAGCTTGCCATCCGTTGGTTAATGCGATGTATCCGTTCTGTACTCACTGCCTCCATTTTGCTTCCTCTCTATCCGTCCAGCATCCGTTTATGGACGTTTCATCCGCTCAGAAAGTTTTGAGCTGCTCAAAACTTTTGCGCGGAAAAAGTATCCAATTCGTCCGTTCTGCATCCGCTACGCATTCGCTAGGCATCCATTCTGCATCTGTTCTGCATCCACTATATCCGCTAGCCATCCGTTTCACATCTGCGCAACTCACATCCGCTCGGAGGCAGGGAGGAAGCAGAACGGACGTGGAATGGATGCAGAATGGATGCCTAGCGGATGCAGCATAGAAACAAAGCATTTAAAACGGAAAAAATGTTCGCAGAGGGGACCTATCTCGGATATTAAGGATGTCTAGAGGATGCCTAGAGGATGCAAAGGGACACCTATACTGCCTATAAAAAGGGGGAGCAACTCACCTGCATCTCACTTTCAGAACAGCAGACCAGCTGTGCAAACCTCTGCAGCCTTCATCTGACTCTTCCTCTTCCACAGCATCCAGTCAAGTCAACCGTGGATCGTAACACAGTCCTTTTGGCAGCCACCATCCTTCTGCAACAGTGCAAAGCCATCTACAGGCTCTGTGAACTCTACTACGGGAAGAAAAAGGGGCGGCCAAGAAGCGTCTGGGTCCGAAGATGGATCACCAGAAGAGCAGAGGACGGACTGTACAACAAGCTGATGGTGGAGCTCAGGAACGAAGACACTCGGGCATTCCAGAACTTCATGAGGATGCCTCCAGCCATGTTTGATGAAGTTGTGCAGTGCCTGACAACCAGGTTGATCAAGGCAAACACCAACTTCCGGCCCAGCCTGGAACCTGGGCTCAAGGGGGCACTGACTCTGCACCACCTGGCCTCAGGGACCACCTACAGGAGCATGCAGTACGGCTGGAGGGTGCCACACAACACCATCAGCATTGTGGTCAGAGAAGTGGTGCAGGCCATCATCGAAGAATACCTGGAAGAGCTCCTCCAGTGCTCCTCCACTGAAGAAGGATGGAAGAAAGTTGCAGAGCAGTGGTATCAGAGGTGGAGCTTCCCCCACACCGTTGGAGCCATAGATGGCAAGCACATGGCCTGCAAAGCACCACCCAAGTCGGGCTCCACTTATTTCAACTACAAGGGCTTCTTCAGCATCGTCCTCTTTGCCATGGTCGATGCTGACTACAAGTTCATCTACATCGATGCTTCAGGCAATGGCTCATGTTCAGATGCCCAGGTATACAATGCCAGTCACCTCAAGGAGGGGCTGGAAGGCAACCTCATCATGGGCTTCCCAGATCCAGACCCCCTGCCCAACGACACACAAGATGTGCCCTACTTCATCGTGGGGGATGATGCCTTCTCCCTCACAACCTACCTCATGAAGCCCTACACTTCCAGACACCTCACCCGTGAAGAGAGGATCTTCAACTACAGGCTGTCCAGGGCAAGGCGGGTGGTGGAGAACGCCTTTGGCATCCTGGCCAACAGGTTCCAGGTACTTCTCACCACCATGCAGCATCGCTCAGAGACTGTGAGGAGGATCGTGGAAGCTTGCTGCATCCTGCACAATCTCAAGCGCACCCGCTACCCAGTCTTGCAAAACAGGCTCGTGGACCTCCAACAAGGCAATGGGGACATGGAGCCTGGGGAATGGAGGCAAGGGCTAAACCTAATAGACACTGAGGATATGCAAGGCCCCAACAGAGCCTCACGTGAAGGGAAGGAGCAGCGTAACCTCCTGAAACACTGGTGCAACTCCCCAGCTGGAGCAGTGGAGTGGCAAGACAGTATGATAGATGATTAAAGGGTGCTTCCTTCAGCCTGTCTCATCACACAGATGAGATTGGGCCATGTATGTTGGGTGGGCCTATAATGAACAGGGCATTTAATAAAGAGATGTGTTTGTGTTGACATGTGTGGATGCTTATTACATTATTATTGATAATAAACGGCCATAGGTATGGCACCTGGGAGGGTGGACCATACAGTCCCACTATGCTTGCACTGGAGGTTTATACCAAAGGTATCCCTGCCCATCCCACTGCTATCTTAACCCATCCCACAAGCATGCAAAGGCTTAAACCAATTCTAAAAGTTTCCACCAAGACTTTATTAAAAAAAAGAAATGAAGCAAGTGTGTGAATCAAAGATAAACTTTATTGAACAACAAGCTGTAAAAGAAAAATGACCCAAGTCAAGTGTCCAAATAAAGTCAACAGGTAGCCAGCCAGCCAGTCTCTGGCACTCCTCTTGGTCACTCGGAGGTGTGCCCAGTCTCAGGGATGAAGGGTCCAGGTGCTGTGGAGGTGGGTGCTGCTGCAGTGCTGGTCTGAAGCACCACTTGGGGTGCCTGGCCCCTAGAGGACAACAGGTGATGGTGTGTTGAGAAAGCTCTCGGACAGCTGGCTCAGACCTGTGATGCTGAGAGGTCCTTCCTCCATGCCATGGGATGTCAGCCCCAGTATACTGATGACAGATGTACTGAGGCCAGGCTTGGCTGTGGGGTGGAGGAAGGAGTAGTATAGTGGGGCTGTCTGGTCTGCAGCTGGGTGAGGACTGGTGTGGGTGGCATAGGTGGCGTGGGTGGCATCACTGTCGTCGGTGGCATCATTGGCGTGGGTGGCATTGGGGGCATTAGTGGAACCGGTGGCAACGGTGTCGCCCGATGACTCTGTTCCTGGACTGGGAAGGGCTGCTGCCTGTGCTGCTGGACCTCCTGGTAGCCATAGCCCTGGTAGGTGAGGGGCTGTGGGAAGCCTTGGAATGGGAGGGACATCACCTGGGGTGGAGAAGCAGACCTGGACTGGGTGGGAGCAGGTTCCTCTGGATCTGGAGGGTTGTGAAGCAGCACGGTGATCCGGTCCTTCACCACCTGGTACTGGGGTTCCTCCATGTTCCTGAGGGCCTGGTTGAAATAGGTGAGGAAGGGCTTTCGGTTGGAGGATGAGGAGTTGGTGCTGGCCAGCTGAGAGAGGATATCTATGCTGGTGCGGATGGTGTCCCTGATCTCCAGCAGGACAGTGTGGCTCTGCCCCTCCTGCTGTCTGGCTCTCTGCCTTTCTGTGGAGGTGGAGCTGGGTGGTGGTGGATGCGGCTATGGCTGTGGTGGACAAGCCGTGTCCTTTCTCCCACCGCACCAGGGAGTCCTCCACGCACTCCACCACTGTTACAACACCTGTCCGCGGGTTCTCCGCCGTGGCACTCTCCACAGAAATCTGCCTGGAGACAGGGACTGACTCTCGGCTGGAAGAGGACTGGCTCTCAGCAGGCTGCCGGAGAAAGAGGGTAGTGAGAGGGGCTCCTGGTGCTCCTCGGTGGTGGATCTCACCCTTCAGGAAGCTGCACCAGGCCATGACGTAGGTCTCTCTGTCCGTCAGCTTAACCGTGGCCTGGCCAGATTTATTCAGGTGCAGCTTCCCATACCAGGTGTGCATATGCTTCCACCAGCTGAGAAGCACCTCCGAAGTGTAACCCATATTCTCCGCCTCTCTCTCCAAGCAGCCTGCTTCCGCTTGGTGTCCCTGTACAGCCGGTGTCCCTTCCACCACAGATAGTCATTCTCTCTCAGCCACTCCAGCACCTCATCCTCGTGTTTCTCCTCAATATAGTATTGCCTCCTCTCCCGTTGTCGCATACGCCTCTTCCTCCCTTTGGCAGGACTAGATGGGCCCTCATCAGAGGGGCTCCCAGGTAGTAGGGGCTGCTCCTCCACACCACCACCAGCAGCAGCAGCAGGATCATCATCATCATCATCATCATCATCACCACCAGCAGGATCATAATCATCATAATCATCATCAGCAGCAGCAGCAGGATCAGCAGCAGCAGCAGCAACACCAGCAGCACCAGCAGCACCAGCAGCACCAGCAGCACCAGGATCAGCAGCACCAGGATCAGCAGCAGCAGAATGAGCACCAGCAGCACCAGCAAGACCAGGAGCATGAGCAGAACCAGGAGCACGAGCAGGACGAGCAGGAAGAGCAAGACCAGGAGCACGAGCAGGAAGAGCAGTCCGAACAAGTCCAGGAGCACGAGCAGGATGAGCAGGACCAGCAGGACCAGCAGGACCAGGAGCAGCTTCAGCAGAGTAAGCACCAGCAGAAGCACCATTGTCAGGAGCAGCTTCAGCAGAAGCTCCAGCACCAGAAGAGCGAGCCCGAGCAGCAGAAGCCCCAGTAGAAGCAGAGTCAGGGACAGGGGGCGGGAGGGTGGCCCTGTCCCTCTTGCCAGGGATGGTGGCAGGTTGCTGAGGCTTTCGCTTCTTCCTCATGGTTGTGGGGTTGCTGGCTGGCAGGGAGGCTGGCAAGGAGGCTGGCAGGCACCAGGGCTGGCAGGCAGGCTGGCACCAAGGCTGGCAGGAAGCCTGGCAGGCAGTCAGGCACCAAGGCTGGCAGGCAGGCTTGCAGGAAGCCTGGCAGGCAGGCTGGCAGGAAGCCTGGCAGGAAGGCAGGCAGGCAGGCAGGCACCAAGGCTGGCAGGCAGACTGGCTGGTAGGGAGGCTGGAAGGCAGGCTGGCAGCAAGGCTGGCAGGCAGGCAGATAGCAAGGCTGGGAGGGAGGCTGGCCAGGAGGCTTGGAGGCAGGCTGGCAGGAAGGCTGGCAGGAAGGCTGGCAGGAAGGCTTGCAGGCAGGAATGCAGGCAGGGCAGGCAAGGACTCGATGTATCCGGCAGCAGGTCTTTCCTCCGAATGCTGGCCATGTGCAAGGTGCTTCCCTTTATATCCGTGTGGCTTACGCAATGCATCCCCCCCGCATGTTCAATTAACGCTCGGCATCCGTTAGGCTTCTGCTGTGCATCCGCTAGGCTTCTGCTGTGCATCCGCTTCATCCGCTCTGCATCCGCTCTGCATCCGCTGTATCCGTTCCGCATCCACTTTGCTGAGGTCCCCCGGAAGCTTAGTGGATGTGCCATCCGCTCCCATCCGCTTCCATCCGCTGGGCTTCCGTTCTGCATCCGCTTTCCATCCGCCCTGCATCCTCCCCGTGTCTGCTCCTTTCCGTTTTATCCGCTCCGATTATGCAAATTTTTGCCCCTTTTGAGAGCGGATAACAATGGATGGAACATTTTGCTCATCCGTTGTGTCCTTTTTACATACGTTTTGCATCCGTTGGGCAGTGTGGCAGGGCCTTTAGCCTCATCAATATGATTATTATTAAGTCTGATGCTTTATTTACATTTGAACTCATATTTAAATTTATATCATGCCTTTTTAACTTTATTGACTTTAGAGCATTTAATGTGGCAAATTTTGTATATGCCTTTGCTTTACTGGAGCCAGAAAACATTTATTTATAACATTATACAGCTTGAATATTTCAGACCTTCCTTCTTCCTTTCCTTTAGTGGGTTAAAAAAAATATATCAGAACATTTTTTTTCTTTTATCAAATACATTGGGCTATTTCTCAGGAAATACTAAAAATAATTTCTGTACAATTACACTTTTATGAAGATGGAGAGAATACATGATTATTCTTATGCTAATAATGAACTGCTTTTGAAATTCTGACAGGTTTGCCAATGTAGTTGATTGGCGTGGGTCAAAATGGAATTCTCCTTCAAAGTAATAAAGCAATTTTCATTTTCAAACTCTTTCTGTTTGCTTTGTTATACCAGGAGATGATTTCCTTATTATAGATAAACAGGTTTTAGTTTACTGACCTGTTGGCATCTCCTTGTACCTCTAGAAGAAGTTAACCCAGCATGCTGAGAATGAATGTGCTACATCTCCAAAGCATCTCAGATTTGATTGCAATATAATGAAGAGCCATTTAAGTCATTACATCCACATAAATTACTCAGTGCTCCCAATCTATAATTGCTAAACATTTTAAGCAGCATGGTTTCTAATCAAGGGGAGGGAAGAACATGAATCCTGGAGTGAAGGAAGAGAATTATAACTGAACACTATGCTATATGGTACATTTCACCAGCAGGCATGCTGTTCATTCTTATCCACTATAATATGCATTGTCTCATTTGATCATCTAATCAATATGTTATAGTGATATCATTTTAAATAATACAGGCACTGACATCTTTAGGTATTTATATGAGCTGAGGAAGGCAGAGTTCTACATGGTTTAATGTATATATTTTTTTCTAGGAATTTTAAATGTTTTATCGTTTTTATGTAAATGTTACAAATAAAAAATGTAACAAGGCGAGTTGTAATGTATTTTGCAGCCTGAAAAAGCAGGTAGCGATTTGCCATTCATCATCATCATCATGAAATCTAGATGATGTCTTTTCAAGAAGCCAAACATAGTTCTCCCTCTCTAATTACAGAACTGGGGCACAGGATTAAAGAGAGGCATCCTGAGTGAACTTTCTACTAAAAGGGGCACTAAAGGACACATTTTCCATTTCCAACATTCTGTAATCTATTCTGCCAACTGCTTTTTCTTTTTGCTTTCAGTTATCGGATTAATAAGATTCTATGAGAATCTAGCCTTCTTGATCATAATTGAAACGTTCTATGCACTGAACATATATTGACACTGTCTGTACACTTAAGGGAGTAGAGAATGGGGAAAAGACTAGAAAGCAAGTCCTATGAGAAATTATTAAAGGAGATAGATATGGTTAGCCGAGAGGAAAGAAGATTAAATAAGACATGACAGTCAGTGGTGGTATTCGACTGGTTCAGCCCGGTTCTGGCGAGCCAGTAGGAGCAATAAGCAGCCAAGACCAAACTGGTTATCTTTGCTGCTCTGCTGTTGGGTCCACCCATCCTCCTGGACTCCCATACTCACTTTTATCTGCTCAATTTGAAGCGCAGCTGCTTTGCGTGGCACATAATAACACTGCATGGCAGCTGCTGAAGCGACTGGGATCATGCAGGTTTGCAGGAGGTGAGATAGAATGCCTTTGAATCTGTGCAAAATGCATGCAAAATGTGTGCATGCAAAGTGTGTGCTCACGTGCAAAGCATACCCACCAAGTCACGCCCACCAAACCGGTGGCAACAATATTTGAATCCCACCACTGATGACAGTGGGCTTCAAGTACCTAAAATTCATTCTCTGTTATGCAAAGAATGAAACAAAATTATTTTAGGCTGCTACTCCCAATGGCAGGATTAGATAGAGCAGGATGGAGCCCATTAAAAGGATCATATGATATGTTGTCATTGGGGCGGGACTGGGAGGTTATTTTATTTTATTATATTACATTATTAATTTATTATATGATTTTCTCTTTTATTCATTTTATTGTTTTTTTATCTGATGTTTTTATATTCTTGTAAGTGGCCTTGAGTCGCCATGTGTGAAATGGTGGCAATATAAACATCCTAAATAAATAAATATACCTGTTATGCTGAACCTATGGCAAGTGTGCCAGAAGTGGCAAGTAGAGCCCTCTCTTTGGGCACGCAAGCCATTGCCCCAGCTCAGCTCTGCTCCCATCAGCCAACTGGTCTTCAGGTCTTTGCCACACATGTGGGGTGTGTGGAGGGTGCACAGGGTCATGCACACATGCATGGGATAGGGCACACACATGGAGATCATGCATGCATGAGCGGGGGTGTGGGGATAATATGCATGAGTGGGGGGCAGGTGGAAGGTTGCACACACATGTGGGGTGCGGTGGTATATGCACATGCACAAGGCATGCACACATTGCAATTTAGGGGTACAAACACATGCTTTGGGCACTTAGTGCTAAAAACATCAGACATCACTGAAATAGAAATATTGGTGGCCACTATAAGGAAGTTGAATTCAGCAACATTTTAGGAGATGTTTCCCAACGGCTAAAAATGCAGTAAAACATTTCTTCTTGAGAGGTGATGGGCTACTTAAGCGCAAGCATGGGAGAACTCTTTGCTGAAGATGCTAAAAGTAGCATTCTGCACTGACTTCCTGCAGTGATCAGAGAGATGAAAAAGCTGTGCAATTGTTCTGAGCTTCATTTACAAAGTTATGAAGTTCCCTCTGTTGGAAAGGGGAATATTGAACATCCTTTCCCTCTTGTCTTAAATTTTTGTCAGCAATGGAAGGCAGCAGCACAAAATACAACACCTACATTGATTTATGGAATCACAGGTTGTCCTATACTAGTGGTGGCTGACCTTTTTGGGCTTCTGTGCCAAAAATTGTGTGCATGCTTGTGCTTGAGTGCTTGCGTGACAGCACCCAGGAAGCAATGTGTGTGCTCCGATGCCCCTGCGCATGCACATGCCATCCTCCATCCCATTACCTACACTGCACTTCCCAGCTGATTTTCGGCCTGTTTGAGGGCTTTTTCAGCCTCCCAGGTTTAAGTATATGTATTTCCAGAAATTTAGGAAGTAATGCTGCAGCGGCTTTCCTAAGGCCTGGGAGGCCGAAAAAGGCCTCAAACCAGCCAAAAATCAGCTGTGAGGCGCCAACATGTGCAGTAAGGTAAGTTTGCCTGTGTCGCATGCTGGTACCACAGGTTCGCAATCATGGTCTTATACAGTTGTCCTTGTACATTTGTCCTTGTACAATTGAACATTTCTCAATTCCACAAAACTAAAGGGAGGTACTGATAAACCTGATTTTCCCCAACTAATATAAGCAGAAAGATTATCTTCATTAGCAATCCGAGTTTCCAAAAGTTGTCCTGTCGATCCTTAATTTTGAAATGATTTCCTAGTACAGAAAAGCTAGTAAGCTAGCAAGACAAGTAGTAGGCAAAAATTACAAAGTAAATAGCAAGAATAGAATGGAATGGAATGGAATGGAATGGAATGGAATAGGTTTACACTCTGGATATTTGATCACAGAGCTGGCTATGGCCAGTTACTGTTTATCTATCTCAAGAGATTTCAAACTTGGCAAGTTTAAGACTTGTGGACTTCAACTCCCAGAATTCCTGAGCTAACATGACTGGAGGAAGAATTCTGGGAGTCAAAGTCCACAAGTCTTAAAGCTGTCAAGTTTGAAGAACCCTGTTCTATATTGTCATGGAATATTGCTGTGAACAGGGGTCCTCAACTTCTAGTCCATGGACAGGCACTGAGACACAGCATGCCAGCAACCAAGCCATACAAACAAGTGAAGTCCCATCCACAGGATGCAAAAAGCATGCAAACCACACCCTTTCAATTAATGGAAAAACCTTTCTCCATGGAATTGATTTCCCATGTCCAAAAGGTAGGTGGCCCACTGGTTTTGAAGACATTTTAGGAAGAATAGTTGTTGTTGGGTAATTCTATATCATGGAAGTTGATGTCCTGGCTTTCTCTTGGTAGTTTTCTCAGTCATACTTTGATCTTCTCCTTGGAGGTTACATTCATTCATACATAACATGCTCACTTCAGTAGTATTTTAAGCATTTCCTGCACTAGTTCAGAGGGAGGTTTTTCCACAGAACCTTTTTTCCCCTAAATATACAGCTCTGTGAAATTTTAAAAAGGTTTCTCTGTTTTTCTTTACCATAATCAACTTTCAAAATAAGACTTTATGTAGGTTTCTGGTATACATAATGAAATATTTTACTATGTTAAGCACAGTGAAGCATCAGTCTAGGACTAAAGAAAAGCAGTTAAAATGCACATCTCATGAAGCATTATGCCCAGGGCTGGGATTCAAAATCCCAACAACTGGTACTCTGCCCAGTTGCTGGGTGGGCATGGCCATGGTGGGCATGCCTCCGGGAACTTCCAGGAGAGCCGTTTTTTACCTTCCCAGATTCCGGAGGCTTCCCTCAGGCCTCTGGGAGGATGAAAATGGCCTTCCCTGGGCTCCAGAGGCCCTCCAGAAGCCAGAAACAGGCCCATTTCCAAACTTCTGGAACTTCCAGTTCAGCCTGTTTTCTACCTCCCAGAGTCTTTGCGCATGGAGACTCCTGGGAGGAGGGGGTGGGTGGGGCCAGCTGGTTGGTTCAACTACTGGTTTGGCGAACCAGATGTAAGTTTAACATCGGTTTGCCCAAACAGGCTGAATCCCACCTGATTATGCCCCTAGCCTTGTGATGGCGAACCTATGGCACACATGCCACAGGTGGCACACAGAGCCATTTGTACGGGCACACAATCCCCAGCCAAATGTACTGCACTGTGCATGTGTGCACCTTCCAACTGATTTTCGGCCCATTTGAGGCCTTTTTTGCCCTCCCAGAGCTCAAGGGAAGCTTCTGTAGTCTCGGGAAGCTGAAAAACGGGCCTTCCGGAAATACCGGAAGTGCCAAAACAGGCCCATTTTTCAGCCTCTAAAGGCTGCAGAGACTTCCCTTGAGCCTCCAGGAGGGCAAAAAAGGCCTCAAATTGCCAAAAATCAGCTGGGAGTCACGTACATGCACAGTGCAGGTAAGGAGCAGGGAGTGTTACATGAGCATGCGTAGGGGGGTCGCATTGCATTGTGGGTGCTGGCATGCACGTGCTTTCGGCACACCACAACAAAAAGGTTCTCTATAACTGCCCTAGCCTAACAACAACTAGCAACAATCCAAATTGTCATCAGACCTAGCAGTTCATATTAGATTGGAGATTTTAAAGAAGAGATTGGACAACCATTTGTCTGAAATTGCATAGGATTTCCTGCTTGAACAGGGGGGTGGACTAGAAGACCTCTGAGGTCCCTTCCAATTCTGTTATCCTGTTACTCAGATTTCTTGCCTTATCTATCATTGTAGGAAGCATTCATTTAGACCTGCTTCATCTTGTGACTCACAGTAGAATATAAATTTATAATTTCTGAGTGCTACTTCTTTTTGTTAGATGATATGTTTGGGTAATGTTTTGTATTTGGAAGAGCTGCCTTTTGAGGAAACTCAGTTTCTGACAGTAAAAACACAACACGATGGAAAGGTCTAGCAAAAAATTCAAATGACCTTTGGCCTTTATTAATATGTGACATTTCTTGGATTAGTCATCAGAGAGCTATTTTTCAGTTCTCTGCCTTGTATCAGGGCTCATAGCAGGAACAACAAGTGCAGGCTAAGAATGACAAAAGACAGGAGATTGATGTAACAAGAAAACTCAAAGCAATTCAATTCCAGGGTTTTAAAAGGCAAATACCAATGCAAATACTCATTTGAAATTTGAGATAGCACAAGAGCACAGTTTATTGACTTACGACTCATATGACAGAGTACCTGAGTGTAAAATACATTTCTCAATCATTTATTTTAAACAAAACTTATTTTGTACTTAAATACCCAGTTAATTATTTGATGAAAATAAATGTCTTCTGGGCTGATAAATTTAGAATTTAATTTATCAAAATGTATTCAGAAATTTGAATCAAATCAAAGGTCAGCCCCCCAATACAGGTGACAATAAATATTAGCAGTCTGATTGATCTATATGTAAAGTGGGTGACTCCAAATCTGCAAACCTGATTGGTCAAATAAACTAAGCATTGGATTGGTTCACTAGGAACCAATCCAAAGAGCTGCTGAAAGGTGGCAAATTTAAGCAACTGCCATTGGCTACAAGCAGGCAAGCCAGCCTGTATAAAGGCTGGCCTCGGCTTCAGCCAAGTGTTCCTATCTACTGACTATTTAAAGAATAAAGTATTTGTTGTTGGAACCCAGTCTACCTCGTGTGTTTTCCGAACAAAACACTGGCGACGAGGGTGGGATCGTCCTAAACGAAAAAACCTGCACGCAGTGATAAGAAGTCCAGATGACAACCAAGATGCCTGGAAACAACACACCGCCCGCACCCTTCAATCCCAACGAAGAGGATTGGGATTCCTATGCAGATCGCTTCCAAATGTATTTGGAGAGCAATGAAATGGAAGACATTTCAGAGCAACGCAAGAGAACTGTGTTCCTGACTCACTGTGGGCCAACGGTTTTCAAGATGGCAAAGGCCCTTGCGAAGCCCCGAGACGTTAAACAACTAACGTGGCCAGAATTGCAAAGAATCCTCAAAGCACACTACACTCCGATGGTATCAAACTTAATAAAGCGACACGAATTTTACCGCAGAGACCAGAGAGAGGGAGAGACCGTCGCCGTTTTCATTGCTGCCCTTAGACAACTAGGGGGTGAGTGTGATTTTTTGAACATTGACGAAGCAATGAGGGATCGCGTGGTGTTGGGTCTGAGAGACTCGACCACACAGAGTAAATTACTCAACAAGCCCAACATCACCGTAACCGAAGCCATCGCGGAAGCCACAGCCGCTGAAGCCGCGAAAAAATCTGCCGTAGCCATGAAAAAGATGAACACACACAGCGAAGAAACACCTAGCAAAGACAGAAAGCAGCCTGCCACCACAACCCACTACGAAGAGTTGGGAGAAACATTTGAATCGAGCGAAGAAGACGACAAAGTCCACCATTTGCTCACGAACAGAAAAGAGCATGAAAGAAGGAATTGGCGGGAGTGCGCTGGCTGCGGAGAAAACCATCCCCGAGCCGAATGCAGATTTCTTGATGCCATCTGTCGGCATTGCAAGAAACAAGGGCACATTGAGAAAGTCTGCAGGAACAAAAAATGCTACAGCCCAACGAGACGCAGAAATTCCCCAACACGAGCTGAACCTAAACGAGCTGAGAGAAAGCGGCAACAAGAGAAGCGAGCCAATACACACCAAACTGTCATTATAAAGAGCGCTCAGACGGAAAGCGGGAAGAAAATTAAAGTCATTGTAAAAATCGAAGGAAAACACTGCAAGATGGAAGTGGACTCGGGGTCCTTCCTCTCCATGGTATCGTGGGACACAATAAGACAGCTAGTCCCAGGTATCAAACCCAAAGAATTAAAGAAGCAGCACCTAACTCTCAAGGACTATCAGGGAAACCAAATCCCTGTAGTCGGCATGGGACAATTCCGAGTCGCCTACAAACAACATGTCAAGGTGCTACTGCTGACCATAGTCGACCAAGACAGACCAAGCCTCCTGGGCATCGAATGGTTCGCGCCATTGGGCATCGGGATGACCAGGTTCGATTGAGTGACTACAACCGGCTGGGAAGACGACCTCATTCAAGAATTCCAGGACGTTTTTGACGGCTCACTTGGCAAGTATCGGGGAAATCGCATTTCTTTCAGTCTAAACCCCCAAATAGCCCCACGAAGAATAAAAGCCAGGTGAGTTCCCTTTGCACTAAAGGCAAAAATAGAGGAACAGCTGGACAAATTAATAGCCCAAGGGGTGTTAGAACCTGTGGACCATGCCAAGTGGGAAACACCTATAGTCACACCGGTCAAACCCGATGGGTCCGTTAGAATCTGTGGTGACTATAAGGCTACCCTGAACCACGCATTACAACCAAGCGCATACCCGGTGCCTGTAGTCCAGCATTTGCTTCACTTCCTGGGAAAAGGAAAAGTTTTTGCTAAACTTGACTTAGCACAAGCCTATCAACAGCTCCCAGTGGACCCAGAAACTGCTGAAGCACAGACTATAGTCACACATAAGGGTGCATTCAAATGTCACCGACTCCAATTTGGAGTGAGTGTGGCCCCAGGCATCTTCCAGAGTCTAATGGAATGCCTCCTAAATGGCGTACAAGGAGTCATACCATATTTTGACGACGTCCTGATCTCAGCCAAAGATGAAACCCAATTAAAAAACAGACTCAAAGAAGTACTAACTAAGTTCAGGGAATCTGGCCTCAAAGTAAAAAGAGAAAAGTGTTGCCTAATTAAGAATAGCGTCAAATTCCTGGGCTATTTAATAGACGGAGAGGGTATACACCCTACAGACAAAAAGATTAAAGCGATTAAAAACGCACCAGAACAAAAAAACAAGACCGAATTACAAGGCTTTTTAGGACTAATTAACTTCTATAATGTATTCCTGCCAAATAAGACCACTATAGCAGAACCATTGCACCGTCTTTTAGACAAAAAAGCAATTTGGACTTTGGGTTACAGAGAAAAGCAAGCCTTCCAAAAAATTAAAAGCTTGCTAACATCCTCAAACGTTCTCATTCAATTTAGCAACACACTGCCCTTAAGAGTGACCTGCGACGCTTCCCCATTCGGAGTAGGTGCCATCCTAAGTCACCAACTACCGGATGGCAGAGAAGCGCCCGTCGCATATTATTCGAGGACTTTATCTAAAACCGAGCGGAATTACAGCCAATTGGACAGAGAGGCACTAGCAATTGTCCCAGGAGTGAAACGTTTCCACGAGTACCTATATGGGCGGACTTTTCAAATTATAACAGACCACAAACTGCTAATAGGAATTTTGGCGGGAAACAAACCTACACCAAATATCCTCTCCCCAAGAATGACGAGATGGTCAGAGTTCCTAGCAGCCTACTCATACACTCTGACACACCAACCGGGGAAACAGATTTCACACGCGGACGCTTTAAGCAGAGCACCCTTGACAGCGACTGAAGAAGACCCGGCACCAGCGATGACAGCACTACAAATAGAGACTTGCCCCGATCTACCCATATCAGCATATGATGTTGCCAGAGCCACCGCAAAAGACTCTTTGACTGCCCGTGTTCTTAAATGGGTAGGTAAAGGCTGGCCAGAAAATCAAAAAACTGAAAACTTTAAACCTTTCTGGACCAGACAAACCGAACTTTCTATTCAAAAAGGTTGTTTACTGTGGGGTGATCGGGTGGTTATTCCTAACAAACTACAACCTAGGGTACTTAGTATGCTACACGAAGGTCACCCGGGGATTGTAAAAATGAAAAGCCTTGCTAGAAGTTATGTCTGGTGGCCGGGTATTGATAGGGACATAGAATACTGGGTAACCTCGTGTAACAAATGTCAAACAATTAGACCATCCCCACCCAAAGCACCCATTAGAGATTGGGAAATTCCACGGGGCCCCTGGTCACGAATCCACATCGATTTCGCTGGTCCAACTAAAGGACATACCTTTCTGATTGTTGTGGACGCCTATTCTAACTGGTTAGAAGTAAAAATTATGCCATCAACAACAACTGAATTAGTAATAAAACAACTGGACAGCCTTTTTGCCACCCATGGCATTCCGGACGTCCTCTTGTCCGATAATGGACCACAACTAACCAGCCTACACTTTGAACAATACCTAGCCTCCCTAGGTATTAGACATGCCCTAACTGCGCCGGCCCTTTGCCACCATCCGGCTGCAAATGGTAGGGCAGAGAGAATGGTCCGATTTACAAAGGAAGGGTTAGAAAAAATGGACACTGGAGATGTACAGCAAAAAATTAACCGATTGCTCACACTCCAGCACATAACACCCAGTACCATAACCAACAAGTCCCCAGCAGAGCTACTCATGGGGAGAAAACTAAGGTCACACCTTGATAGACTGCACCCAGAATTCACGCCAGAAAACCCCCCCGACTCCTCTACATGGTTTAGAAAATTTGGAATTGGCGATTTAGTCTACACCAAAAACTTCACTGGGGACCCAGCATGGCTACCAGGACAAATTACCCAAATAACAGGCCCCAAATCCTACCGGTTAACAGTAGATGATGACAGGGAATGGAAGCGGCACATAGACCAGCTTCGATCCCGAAATATAGAAAGAACCACAGACATACAACCATTCGTCAAAAAAACCGACGAATAAGGTGGGGGGGGAATCCCGAGAATTAAATAAAGAACTATTAAAAAATAAAACCAATGAAACATATGAACAAAAAGAGCAAATAAAAGACTCACTGTTTGGAGAGACTTGTGTGAAGAGCCCATTGGAAGGGGCCAGCCAGGCCAGCTCGACCTGCCCGGAGGAAACGGGAGGGAGCGGCAAAACCGCCAGCCTAAGAAACTCAGGCGGCGGTAAAATGTCTGACTCACCCTTCCAGACGGTTCCAGGGAGAAGAACGGACGACACAGCAGCCCCATCCGAACCGGTCGAAGTCTTCACTAAGAATGAACCGCGCAAGTCAAGTCGAGGCCGGAAAAGCCCCACCTACCTGCGAGACTACGTCACCACGTAGGACTGAACTAAGAGGGGAGGGGTGTTCTATATGTAAAGTGGGTGACTCCAAATCTGCAAACCTGATTGGTCAAATAAACTAAGCATTGGATTGGTTCACTAGGAACCAATCCAAAGAGCTGCTGAAAGGTGGCAAATTTAAGCAACTGCCATTGGCTACAAGCAGGCAAGCCAGCCTGTATAAAAGGCTGGCCTCGGCTTCAGCCAAGTGTTCCTATTTACTGACTAGTTAAAGAATAAAGTATTTGTTGTTGGAACCCGGTCTACCTCGTGTGTTTTCCGAACAAAACACTGATAAGCATCAACTTTGTAAGGAATGGCATTTCTTGGTAAATAATGTAAGAAAGAATTATTGTTGTTAGTCATGAAGTCATGTCTGACCCATTGCGACCCCATGGACAACGTTCCTCCAGGCCTTCCTGTCCTCTGCCATCCTCTGGAGTCCATTTAAGCTCATGCCTACCCCTTCAGTGTCTCCATGCAGCCATGTCATTCTCTGTCGTCCCATTCTTCTTTTGCTCTCAATATTACCCAGCATGGTTATCACAAAGGTGCTTTTTCAAGAGGCAACTGGACTATCTGGGTTTTCTTTAAAGATATTTTGTTTTTCATTCAAGAAGCCTCTTGAAAAAGCACCTTTGGGACTTACCTTTATATATATACATATTCAGCATACATATACATATCTATAAAGCCATTATGAAACAATTCCAGTGATTGATACTTATCAAAGGAGAAGTCTGTTTACAGTGAAATTTAGGTTAATAATTTTTATATATTTCTCCCAACTGAGCAATGTAAGACTCTCTCTCTTTTGGTCACTCTTGAGTTATGTCAAGCTGTTTATTTTTGACAATAAATCTCCAAATTAAATGAAATCCATAGATTCAAAATGTCAAATATTTGTTTCTCCGAGATAGCAAATTCAACAGCCAATATTTATAATTGTACTAATCTCATATTGTGTGGGTGTGCCAGAGAATGCTAATTTGATGACATTTTCTAGTAATCAGAATTCCTATTTGGGCATTCAGTTGAATTAAGCAAAAGGCTTCAATATGGATGCCATCAAAATGATACTACTTCAGCAGGACATAATTGGGGTATTTGGGGAGAATTAAAGTTGTTAGCTGGATTTATCTTTCTATCATTTTCTTCTTTACACTGAAGTATACTAAAAAAGTAACACAGCCCAAAATTGATAACATTAGCATTTCAGCCACTCAGCCTCAGAGGCTCTGAGTGGGAGATGCAAGTGATGCAGTAGGACAAGAGTGTCAAACTCAAGGCTTGTGGGCCGAATCCAGCCCAGGGGGTGCTTAGATCTGGCCTATGGGGCTACCCTGGAAACAGCAGAGGACTGGCCCGTGGTGCTTCTGCCAGTGAAAATGGAGCTTGGGAGGGTCGCAGAACAAATTTTTGGTCAATTTTTCAGCCCATTTTTGGCCAGCAGAGTGCTGCAGGAGGCCATGGAGGGAGAAATGAGGTGCAGAGGCCTCCACAAGGCCCATTTTAGCTATCAGAGGAACTGCAGGCCAGTCCTTTGATATTTCCAGGTCAGCCCTGCTGGTTGGATTTAAGCAACCCGTGGGCTGCATCCAGCCCCATGGGCCTTGAGTTTGACATCACTGTTATAGCCTATCATCAGTTAGAACATTAATATGAGATTTGTTCTAGTTATTTAGATTGCCTTATAGATGACACTCAGCTTTGATGTCCACAGGACTCTGGATGTTGCTTATTTCATTGAACTACCCCAGGGCTATGTCTTATTTGGTATTTCTAAATTCCAAAAGTACATTTGATTTGTTACAATGTGCTGAATGTGTTCTCCTTTAAAAATAAGCGTTAAACAAATATGGAATTACAATAGATTTCAATACCCAGTTTTCTTGAAGGAAGCTTCATCACACTCCATTGAATTAATGGATTATTATAGTCTATTATTATCATAAGATGTATTTTATTTTAGGCTAAAAACTAACTATTCATGGATGAAGTTAAAACTATAATTAAAACTGTTTCTCTGTGAAAATAAAGATTTAGTTGCCAACCAATAGGTAAAAATTTATCTTCCTGACAAAAAAGCGAAACGGAAGTAGATGTGTCTCCAGCAATAAAATAATCAGATATCGAAGCAAGTATAAGTGCAGTTTTTCAACCTTAATGATGTCTAATAATGTATGAAGGTCACCCCAGCTAAATAACTGGCATGGCTGTGGCTTCATATATTGTTATGAATAAAGATTAAAATATTGAAATGGAGTTTGGACTCGACAAATTGTTTTATTAACAATGGGAGGGAAATTGAGAAATCTGAAGGAATCAAGTTGCCTTATAGAAATACATCTTCTTATGTCTGGATATAGGCGATCAGTACAAATACCAAGTGAACCTTCAAGCTAACATCAAGCATACTGAGGTCAAGAAGGTTAAAAGTGGATATCTCATGAGAGTGAAGAAGATCTTAAAGTTCACACTCATTGAAGGAAATAACATTAAGGCAAAGAACACTTGAGCAATTCCAGTCATTACATAGCTGGAATAGTGGACTGGGCTCAAGCAGAACTAAAAGCCCTGGATAGAAAAACCATAAAAATAATGACAATGAATCATGCCCTTCATTCAGGCAGCAATGTTGTTAGAATCTACTTACTGAGGAAAATAGATGGGTATGGAACATTGCAAGTACACAGTCAACTGAAGAATAAAAAGAGACACTGGAAGAATATCTGAAGGGCAGTGAAGAAGATGTACTGAAACTAGTATACCATGAAGGCTTACTGAATATTAGAGAGACAAAAGTGATATGCAAGAAAGAACAAATGAAGAATAAAAAAGACACATGGTAAGACAAAGTACACTAAAAAAACCTAGCTGGCCAAATAGATAACAAGAAGACCAGACAATGGCTAAGAGAAGGAAAGTTGAAGAAGGAGACAGAGGAACTAATTCTGGCTGCACAAGACCAGCCTTTAGCAACAAATGCATACAAAGCCAGGACTGAGGACAACAACAGAAAACAAATACCAGATCTGTAAAGAAACTGAAGAAACACCGGACCACTAATTTGCTACTGCATGGGGATCATACAGACTGATTACAAACAACGCCATGACAAAGTATCAGCAGTAGTGCTTTGGAAGATCTGCAAGCAAGAAATGTGGGCCATAAAACAGGCAAAGTAACAGAAAATGAAAAAGCTAAAGAGCTCTTGGATCTTAGAATTCAAACAGACACATGACACATAGCATCCCAGATTTAACAATTGTCAATATGACAGGCAAGAAGTATGATTAACTGATACTGCACTACCTAGAGACAGCAGAATATAAGAAGAAGAATTGGAGAAAATCATAGAAACCTGCAAAATAGAAGTAAAATGACTGTGGCAAAATAAAACAAAGATTTATATTATCCATACATCCCTAGCCAGGAATTACACATCTACAGTGAAGTCAAACGCAGAAATCAGGCTGGATGGTCAAAGCGAGGAACTTTGGTGATGATCACAGATCCTGCCAAGAATCAGATCCAGTAAAAGTGATAATGACCCAATAAAAAATCCACACAGACAGTGCAGGAATAATATATAGCTCTCTCCGCAGAGCAAATGCAAACAAGAACCTAGACAGATGGAATTGCTCTAATGTTGTTTGGGAAAGAATTGTATTCTGTTTCCCAAAATACTCTGAGGTTCCCAGTGCTATGGATGCTGTCTTCCTGAGCTTAGTCTATTTCACAGGGCTTTGAAAAATTAAGTGAAGGAGGGGAATCCATTCATGTGCATTATACTCAGACCTTGATGAAAATGTTTGCTAATTAGGTAATTTGGGATGTTGCTTTTGAGCTGGGAGCATGACAATTTGGTTGCAAACATTTCATCATCATTCGAGGAGACATCATCAGTGTGTTTTGAAATGCCCTGATGATATCTCCTCAAAGGGTGATGAAACATTTACTCAAACAAGCTCAAAACAACAGCTTAACTACCAACCTATGGTACTAATATTCAAAAACATTTCAATGCTAAGTAATTGTTAAGAAAAAGATTGCTGTTAAACCTAAACCTAGAGATGAGAAGTGACATTCAATTTAGTTTAGTCCTTTTTTTGCTTATATCTAATGGACAGAATCCTGACCATCTAAAACTATATATATTATTTGGGCTTCAAATAATTCAACAGCCAGTTCTTTGATTGGTTGCTGGGTGGGCGTGGACATGTTGGGCATGGCCTAGTCAGCCTCATGCACTACCATGAGAGCAAAAATGGGCCATGGGGGTCATTTTTGCCCTCCCAGGGCTCCAGAGGCTTCCCTTGAGCCTCTGGGAGGGCAGAAACAAACTACCTGGACTCTGAAGACCCTCTGGAAATGGGCCCATTTTCGGCCTTCCAGAAGTTCCAGAACCTTCCAGAACCTTCGCTGAGCCTCCGCACAGGCCCTGCACTTACCTGAAATCCAAAACGGGCTGCCTGGGGACTCCTGGGAGGAGAGGGGCAGGTTGGGCTGGGCCAGCCGGGTGGGATTTGCCAGCTGTCTGAACTGGCCATAAAATTAACAACTGGTTCACTTGAACCAGTGTAAACCAGTATCAGCCCACCCCTGTACTGAATGTATCCTGACAGATTCTAGGGCAGAGATACCCTGAACCTCTTTGCCCATTCTCCATGTATGTGGTCCCAAAAACCAAAGCTGTCAAACATCATTTTTGTACCCCTCATTCATTTGCTTACTGCCTTTGGTAATTATTTTTTCATGGAGTGGAAAGGTGATTCTTGAAGTTCCTTCCTAAATCTTCAAAGCTCAAGATGATCTCAACAATATCATTTAGTTACACCACTTGTAATCTCAGGTCAGTCTCAGCAGCAACTTTAGATGGCTTACAAAAACATGTATTATGAAGGTTAAAACAAGCAGAAAAACACATACCAAATAATAGAATCACAAAGTTGCTAATAAAAAGAAAAATAGGTCTTAAGAAAACTTAACAGGTTAGGGGCTGTGTAGACATCAGGAACAATGCTGGTTTGGAGAACAGAAGCAGTCCAATAGTCTTGGCTCTGTGTCCAATTGTTTTCTTGCAGATCTTTCATTACCAAACTAGATAACATTATCAGTGATACCAGAGAGTGGGGTTTTGTCAGACTATTCATGAACTGGCAGAAGTATGGTAACAAGGTCAGTCAATGAATAGGCATAGCAACTAAGTCAGCCAATGAGGACTGTTTGGAAACTGAAACTGGAAGAAGCCTAGGAGTGTCTCTGTATTAAGCTCTGAGCTCTGAAGCTGCAGTCTTGTCTGCAACTGCTGAATTGAAACTGAAACTGTTCTCTGCTGTTCTCTCATCTGCTTGTGTTTTTGCCTGTAACTCTCTATCACAGTAACGGCTAACCGGAAAAGGAAAATCATTGCATGCCAAAAGTGCACACATGTGCATGTATTTGCGTCTCCACCCATAATGCAATGTGTGCATGACCCCCGCCCCCTGTACATGTATGCATAATCCTCTGCTCATGCACCACATGCCTCTGCACATGCATGTGCCGTCCACCCCCTGCACATGTGCAAGCATCTCCCCCCACACATGTGCATCTCCCCCCACACATGCATGGCAGATTTCCAAAAATCAGCTGGCTAGTGGCGAGCGCATGTGCAGTGGAGCTCTTCTGGGTGACCTCTTGCATGCCAGCAGAAATGGCTCTACGTGCCACTTCCGGCATGCATGCCATGGGTTCATCATCATGGCTCTATCACATTGGAAAAACCTACATTGGTATTGTACATTTACTTATGTGTTATATGTACACAAAGAAGTTAATTAATCCTGCTGAATCAGTCATCTGTGTGTGCTTTCTGGATTTGAATTTCTGCTGCAAACTCTAATAGGTTTGCTCTCTGTTTATATGCAAGTGGCTTGCCCTGTCAGTGTTGGTGGGAATGTTCTTGATGGTTCCTTGATTAGGCTGCTGTTTGTCAAGATATAGAAGAGATACATAGACACTTTTTCTTCTTTAAATTGCACCATTATATTTTGGAAAGGCTGCGCCATCAAACCAGAATGGAATGAAAAAAATAAATCTGCATGATGAATCTGCTTACTGAAAAATCACAAAAGTATGCCTAATATTTCAGCATGAAACTATAAGCAGAAAAATTAAGAAGAAGAAGCAGCAGCACATGAATAATCAACATATTAAGACTGTAATTAATTTAAAAATAACCATAAGGTTTTATTTAAATGAAATTAGAATTCATAGTGTTATATTGGCAGATATAGCAATGTTTTTAAAAAAAGAGCACATACACACTATACATAGGAATGGCCCCAAAAGCTTACGATGCGATTTGTTCTATTTTTCATAACCCCTCTGCTCATAACAATTAAAACAAGTTAATTCTGTTAGTCAGTCTCACCCCTTTGTTGTTCTGATTGTTCTCCTCTTCAAAAGCACTGATAAAACAAAGTAATTCTATCATTTATCCCCTAATCTATCATTTGCATATAGAACTCTGCTGCTATTCACATTGTTCTTGCAAGCAGAAATGGTTTTCTTTGTTGCCTGTGATTTACTCCATTCATTCCTCCTGATGTTCCACTGCTCTGCTAATCAGTTCAGGCAAGGTAGAGAGACTCTTAACACCTGCAGTAATCCAGCAGGAAGTGAAGCGGGAGATAGATGGAGGGAGGGATGGCCCAGACCGCCTGGTGAGATGGAGCAAGGAACTACACTCAACCTAGCTGGCAGAAGACTTCTTTTAAATCTCTCAGGTCTTAACTTCAAACAAGTCTGACAAAGTACATGATTAGTTTTCCAAAGTATCAACTATGCATCTGGAAACTTGGGAATTTAAACCTCAGTCTATTTTTAATCTTGTCAACTGGCCAGATAGACTAGACTATGTGTTGCTAGATTAACTTTCTTTTTCTGCCTCCTGACATTTCATCTTTTTATGCAACAGTCCTTTGCCTCGGATGTAAAAAACAAAAAACAAAAACAGACCTGTCTTCAGTTCCTTGTATGATATTGTTTATCTATAAAGCCAGGTTGCATCTGGATTTCTCTCAGAAGATTAAATTCGGTTGTTGTATCAATGCCCATGTAACAAATTTGTTCACACTTCCAAACTAAGGACAGTTTGTTTGGAAAAGGAAATAGGTGTCTGATTTTTTTTTCTTGGAGAACACCAAGTTCACACTTTGAAAAAAAATCTAGTTTAAGGATGTTAGCATATTTTTTCTTAAAGCACCACTAGAAAGTACCAGATTTAAAATGTGTCAGATTATTTAATTACACTTAGTTTGATTATAAATTGATTATAATCAATCATAAATGGATTATTTAATCAGTATTTGGTAGAGTACTATTTGGTAGTAGACTTGGGTAAAGAATGCATACAATTAAGCATCTCGATCCCATTCTCGGCATGCTTAGGTGACAGAAATAAAAGAGGGATGGAAAGAAACTGATTCAATGTTAGTAATATGAATCTTTGCACTGCACCCCTCCCCCAAAACCGGGTAGAGATGATATTTTTTTGACTTTGGATGGGGTAATCTAGTGTGAATAAAGTCAAGAGAATATCTAGGAATTAGACCTTCATGTCAAAACAAGTGCCATCACTCTGCTGTAAATCTTATTTCCACAATTCTTTCTTAAGTCAATTACCCATGTAGTGTGTCTAGATTACTTTTATCCTTCTCATCTGCTCCCCTACCAGGTGAGTATCATTATGATTATTATCCTTTGTTATTATAATGATTATTACTTTGTTGTTTTACATGTATACTAGAGGTAGTATTCAGCAGGTTCTGACCAGCAAATACCACCTCTGACTGGAGATTTTACAGTATCCTTCCCCTGCTACACCCACCAGGCCACGCTCACAGAACCAGTAGTGGAAAAAAAATTGAATCCCACCACTGATGTACACTAAGAGCTTATGCACTGGGGATTGATTGCTTGTGTGTCTAAATAACACTTGACCAATAAGATTTGATCATTTTAATGTTTGCCTGTTAGACATTCAAAGTGACAGTAAAGTTATTCTAAGTCTAAGGTATTCTATTCTAAAAGAGGATATTTGTAGCACAGTGTTGAAATGAGGAGTCCTTAGAGGAGTCCTCTGAGCTTGTAGTTTTTCTTTTTTTCTTGCAGATGTTTCCTTACCCAATCTAGGTAACATCATCAGGGACTAGAACTGATTACCTGGTTTGGATAATGAAACATCTGCAAGAAAACAACCAGGCTCAGAATGCACCAAGGATCCCTCAATTAAACCTTCCAAGAGATTTCTGGGTGATGAGCTGAATATCCTTATAGGGTTTTTATCTTTTGTAAGAGACTCACTGATATGCACTCTAGTGCTACTCTTTGTTTCAAAAACTTAAAACCTCCTAAAACTTCCTCTTTAAGAAGTTTAGTTCTTTTCCTATGTTCCAGGAACTTTTAGGTTGGGCAGTTAGGCTTAGGAATGAAAAGTCAATGAGCTCATCATGAAGTTACTATCCATGGTGAACTGAATCATTGTTTGAGATTTGGTTTAAAAGAAAGCCGCTCATTACCGAAGAGGTATGTCAGATATAAGCGGAAATACTGATGATGGTAAATGGTTTTGATACTCAATTTTTGGCATTAACATTCTTTGATTTTTTTCCTAAGCAAAAAGGCCATCTTCACACCATCTCTGTTGATCTCAAAAGTAAGCCATTTAAAGATTTCTTTTAAAAATCTTCCATTGTGTGCTTGGAACCAACTTGTCTGATCATTGCAAATTAACCTAGGTTGACCTACAAAGAGATGCCATTCCTTCAGAAGCAAAGAGCAATTATAATTACTTCACTATGTATTCAAGAAAGTTTTCCTTTTATATAAAATTACCCATACTGCAGCTCTTTCTAAAGTCATATAATCTTATTAAGTCTATGCCAGGACTGTCACTGTATTCAGCAAATTTTCAATTATGCTGATCAATCTGCTTATTTCTGATGGAATTATTGTTTGATTTTTGTGTTCCTTCTGGATATAGAAATTACAGGGGGGTTATCTAATAATTTTAAGGAATGGGAGAAAAAAACCCATTCCTCAAAATATCCCATATCCTACCCTTCATATCCTTTTAGAAATAGAAATTCAATTTAGAGAATAATAGAATAGAATAGAATAGAATAGAATAGAATAGAAAAGAATAGAAAAGAATAGAACAGAATAGAATAGAATACTTTTATTGGCCAAGTGTGATTGGACACACAAGGAATTTGTCTTGGTGTAAATACTCTAAGGATGGATAAAAGAAAAGATACATTCATCAGGAGTCGAGAACCCTAAGGTATGACACAATTATAGTGATAGGGTACAATAAGCAATCAATCATTCTAGGAAACAGTCAATATAAATTGTAAGTATACAAGCGACAAAGTTACAGTCATGCAGTCACAAGTGGGAGGGGATGGGTGATAAGGAGTGGTCAAAAATAAAGCTTTTTTTGTTTCTTGCATTTTTAGGTCCATCAATTATTGACTGAGCACAAGGGATTAAGAACATGTTCAAAGTTCTGTTAGATGCTACTCCTTTAGGAGCTGTTAAGTCAAAAGAGTAACCAAAATGACAAGAGGAATTCAACAGTTTGGAGTCAACCTCTAAATGGGATCAGGAAGAGCATACAACTAAAAGTAGCATTGCTGTGAGTGTATTCTCTTTGTGACTTGATAGACTCAGGCATTTACACATGCTCAGACCCTCAGATTCTCAGGAGAGAGAGAGACAGACAGAGACAGAGATAGAGAGAAAACAATGTCATATAAACCCTATGAAAAAAATGTGAGCCCCTGCCTTAATTGTGGAAAAGAAAAACTGAGTTTTTCAAACAGAAAAATGAAATTATAGAGAAGTTGCTGAGAAATCATGGGACTAAAGGCCCGGTCCCACTGGCTGATGGACGCAAAGCATATGCATAAAGGACACAGCAGACGAACAAAATTTTGGGAGTGGCTCCATCCGTTGTCATCCGCTCCAAAAAGTGGTGAAAATTTGCATAAACAGAACGGAAAAGAACGGACGTGGGTTGTATGTAGCGGAGATGTTAAACGGATGTTCACAGGAAGCCTAGCAGATGAAAGTGGATGGAAGCGGATGACACCTCCGAAGTGGTTCCGGGGAGAATTTCGAAGCAGACGCATAGCAGAAGGGGTGGATGTATAGCGGATGAAGCAGATGCATCACGGACGCCTATAGGAAACAAAGGAGATGTCGCGCGGAGGTATATCGGATGCAAAGTGTTCACTGCGCATGCGGGGAGTATGAATTGCGTCAGCTCTGCGGATATAAAAGGATGCAGCACGCACACAGTCAGCATATAGGGGAACGACGTGCTGCCACATACATTGAGCAGGAACACCATGGTTCGTCAGTCTGGCAAGAAGAGGAAGCCTACTCGTGCCTACTCGTTCCAGCCCTGGCAAGAAGGCCTGAACCAGCTTCCCACCCCCTGGCACTGACTCTGAAGCTGCTGCTGCTGCTGTGATGGAATAGCCCCAAGGCCCTCAAAGCCCTGCTGCTGAAGGCCCTGTTGCTCAAGCCCCTGAAGGCCCTGCTGCTCAAGCCCCTGAAGGCCCTGCTGCTCAAGCCCCTAAAGGCCCTGCTGCTCAAGCCCCTGAAGGTCCTGCTGCTCAAGCCCTTGAAGGCCCTGCTGCTCAAGCCCCTGAAGGCCCTGCTCAAGACCCTGCCAGAGGGAGGAAGAGGCAAGGGAAGCAGAAGGGAGAGAGGAAACAGTACACCGTTTCCGAGGAGCATGAGGATGAAGTGCTGGAATGGCTGAAGGAGAATGAGTACCTCTGGAGAAAGGGCCACAGACTGTATTGGGACACCAAGAAGAAGCAGGCAGCTTGGAGAGACAAGACAGAGAGCCTGGGGTACACTGCAGAAGTACTCCTTGGATAATGGAAGCACATGCATACCTGGTATGGTAAGCTACACCTCAAGAAATCTGGGCAGGCCACTGTCAAGCTCACTGACCGGGAGATGTACGTCATGGCCAAGTGCAGTTTCCTGGAGGGTGAGATCCACCACCAAGGAGCAGCCCCTCTGAGACCCCTCTCCCTCAGACAGCCCACAGACAGCCAGTCCTCTGCCAGCCAGGAGCCAGCTACCCTGTCCAGGCAGGTGTCTTCAGAAGGCCCCACGGCAGAGACCCCCCCGACAGCTGCATTCCCCATGCTGGCAGACTTAGAGGATCCCATGGAGCATGACGCCCTGCTGTCACAAATGGAGGAAGAAGAAGCAGCCACCAGAGGCCAACCCACCCCCAGCTCCAGCTCCAGAGGATGCAGGCAGAGAGGCAGACTGGAGGGCCAGGACCACAGTGTGCTGTTGGAGATCAGGGACACAATGAAGACCAGCACAGAACTTCTCTCTCAGCTGGTCCATAGCGATATACCAATCTAGGACCAGAAGCTCTTCATCACCTACATGAGCCAGACCCTGAGGGACCTGACTGAGGCTGAGTACCAGGTGACAAAGCAGACGATCACAGCACTTCTGCACAACCCTCAAGGCCCAGCTGAAGATGCTCCTACCCAGTCCAGATCTGCTCCTCCACCCCAGGTGATGTCACAGCCCTTCCATGGCTTTCAACAGTCCCTCACCTACCAAGGCTACGACTACCAGGACTTCCCACAGCACAAGCAGAACTTCACAGTCCAGGCCCAGGTTCATCGGACGCCACAGACGCCACTCCTCACCCAGCTGCAGACCAGACAGCCCCACTACACTCCTCCCAAACCTTCCTCCACCCCACAGCCAAGCACGTCAACGGACAATCTATCATCAGTATTGGGCCTCACATCTCAAGTCCTTCATGAAGGGCCTCTCAACCTCAAGGGACTGAGTCAGCTCTCAGATAGCTTCCTGAACACACCATCCCCTGTTGTACCCTTGGGGCCAAGCACCCTAATGGTGCCTCAGACCAGCACTCAAGCCACAGCCACCTCCACAATCCCTGCCCACTTAACAGCTGAGACCAGGGACATGACTCAGAGTGACTGAGAGAAGTGTCAGAGACTGAGTTGTACTTGTTAAGTTTATCTTTGCTTAATACAGTTTACTTGGTTCATTTTGCTTTTTTAATAAAGTCATAAAGTTTACCTAAGAAAGTCAATAAAGGTTATCTTTGCTTAACACACTTAATACAGTTTACTTGGTTCATTTTGCTTATTTAATAAAGTCATCAAGTTAAAAAAGTTAATAAAGGTTATCTTTGCTTAAGACATTTTACTTGGTTCATTTTGCTTATTTAATAAAGTCATAAAGTTAAAAAGTTAATAAAGGTTATCTTTGCTAAACACACTTGGTTCATTTTTTTTACTTAATAAAGTGTTGGTGAAAACTTTGAAAAAATGGTTAAGCCTTTGCATGCTTGTGGGATAGATAAGGATAGTTGTGGGATAGATAAACCTACAATGCAAGCATAATCAGACTGTATGACCCACCATTCCAGCTGCCACACATATGGACCTTTTTTATCAACAACAATTTATTCATTGATCAACACATTTTAAAATAAACAAAGCTCTTTATTAATGCCCTATTCATTATAGGACCACTCAACATACATGGCACAATCTCATCAGTGTTATGACACAGGCTCAAGGAAGCATCCATTAATCATCTATCATCCTGTCTTGCCACTCCTCTGCTCCAGCTGGGGAGTTGCACCAGTGTCTCAGTAGGTTGCGCTACTTCTTCCCTTCATGTGAAGCTCTGTTGGGGCCTTGTACATCCACAGTGTCTATCAGGTTTTCTCCTTGCCTCCATTCACCAGGCTCCATGTCCCCGTTGCCTTGTTGATGGTCCACAAGCCTGTTCTGCAAGACTGGGTAGCAGGTGCACATGAGATTGTGCAGGATGCAGCAAGCTTCCACGATGCTCCTCACAGTCTCTGGGTCATGCTGCATGGTGGTGAGAAGTATCTGGAACCTGTTGGCCAGGATGCCAAAGGCATTCTCCACCACCCGTCTTGCCCTGGATAGCCTGTAGTTGAAGATCCTCTCTTCACGGGTGAAGTATCTTGAACTGTACGGCTTCATGAGATAGGTTCTGAGGGAGAACGCGTCATCCCCAATGATGAAGTTGGGCACATCTTGTGTGTCATTGGGTAGGGAGTCTGGATCTGGAAAACCCATGATGAGGTTGCGTTCCAGCCCATCCCTGAGGTCACTTGCATTGTATACCTGGCCATCTGAAGCTGACCCGTTGCCTGAAGCATCGATGTAGATGAACTTGTAGTCAGCATCAACCATGGCAAAGAGGATGATACTGAAGAAGCCCTTGTATTTGTAATAAGTGGACCCTGAGTTGGCTAGAGCTTTGCAGGCCACGTGCTTCCCATCTATGGCTCCAACAGTGTGGGGAAAGTTCCACCTATGATACCACTCTTCTGCAAATTTTCTCCAGCCTTGTTCAGTGATGGGGCACTTGAGCAGCTCCTCCACGTATTCTTCGATGATGGCCTGCACCACTTCTCTGACCACTTTGCTGATGGTGTTGTGTGGCACCCTCCATGAATAGTGCATATTTCTGTATGTGGTTCCAGAGGCCAGGTGCCGCAGAGTCAGTGCCACCTTCAGTC
>BLBF01000026.1:27407171-27456179 GCA_015471245.1 Laticauda colubrina
AGAAAAGAAAAGAAAAGAAAAGAAAAGAAAAGAAAAGAAAAGAAAAGAAAAGAAAAGAAAAGAAAAGAAAAGAAAAGAAGGAAAGAGAAAGGGAAAGATGTCTAACAATTGGAAGGAACAACATTCCTAATTTAGAAGAAAGAGATGGGAAATGAACCTGGAAACTCAGATTCATAATCTGTTTGCCAACAACTAACAAACTATTTATATATAACTGCAAATCAAATCTACATTTATTTGAAAGGAATGAAGGCGCAGTTATTGACTGACAAACTGATCTTAAAGGATTAAAAAGAACAATTAATTTGTTTACAGTTTGGCTAAATATCTCTATTGAGATTGTAATTTTTCTCTGGAAATCTATTCCTACTCCCACACCAATTGCAGGCTTCAGGAACCAGGAGCACTACTCAGGTGACTCTGAGGACACAGATAAACTTCCAAGTACTTCAATGACCCTCTAAAAGGATGTAAATGACCAGCTATCTGCAAGGAATATAAATCCTTCCATTCCCCATCATCCAGTCAGAACTGAAGAAGCTTCTTGGATGAGAAGCGAAACATCTTCAAAGAAAAACCAGAAAGTCCAGCTGCCTCCTGGAAAAAAAAACAAAAAACACCTTTGGGATAATAGTGGCAGTACTATGTTGTGAAACCCAAGCATGACTGAATGAAAGCAGAGTTCATTTTTGACCTATTACCATTACTTTGTTTCAGTTTCTGATATAAAGCATTAATTAGAATATTTTGCATACTGAAAGTAAAAAATCAGATGACCTGAATCTGAAATAATATTTCACTGAGTGCTGCATGGAAGAAGAGAAAGGTTGAGATTGGCTTTGAAGATTTCCATTCAATCATGAACTTCATTGGATGACCTTAAGCGAGTACAATAATACAGGATCTTCAGGGGTTGAGTTAATTTGACTAGGAAGACTTCCGATACGCCTACCTCCACTATTAAATATTCTTGATTTATTTTATCTTGGGGCAGATGATAATGTTGTTATATTTAATAGCTATTTGAATGGAAAGTTAAATTAGGACAAAAATTCACTGAAGGCATCTTATGATACTCTTAAAATTTTAACTGACAACTTGAATCAGTTATGAATAACAGATTCTTTTCCTCTTGAACCAGACAATCCATGACCTGTTGGTTCCTCATTTCATAGATATTTCCTTACCTAAAAAGAGAAACAGAATGACCATGGGTAGGTAGGCAAAAAAAAAAAAAAAGTAAGGGGAGAAGTAGCAACTTTCATGAGCGGTGCAGTGGTTAAAATGCAGCATTGAAGGCTAACTCTGCCCACTGTCAGGAGTTTGATCCTGAATAATTCAAAGTTGAATCAGCCTTCTATCTTTCCCAAGTTGGTAAAAAAAAGTTGGTAAAAGACCCAGATTGTTGGGGCAGTATGTTGAACTGCAAACTGATTAGAGAGTGCTATAAAGTATTATGAAATAGTATATAAGTCTAAGTACCATTGCTATTACTAAGTGTGTCCCTTTCCCTAGGCTTTCCAACTCTCTTTTAGATTTATTGTCTAACTTATTTTAAAACCCTGCATTCTTTCCTTAAATGAAGAGCTATTTAAACTAGGAAGATTTAGGATTAAGATTCTATTAGAATCAATATGTTAGCCAAAACAGAAACAGCTGCTGCATACTTTTGTAAGGAATTACTTCTGGACTATTATATATTATTCTGCTGTGGGGACAGCAGTAGCATTAGCACTTGGACTAACAAACCATTTCATAGTGCTCACAGCCAGGGATGGGATTCAAATTTCTTAACAACCGGTTCTGTTGGCATGGCCTAATTTGTAGACATGGCCTGGTGGTCATGTGACTGGGTGGGTGTGGCTTGTTGACTGGACATGGTTGGTGGTCATGCGACTAGCTGGTTGTGGTTAGTGGTCATGTGACTGATGTAGGCGTGGCTAGGTGGCCATGTGACCGGCAAACCAAATATAAGTGGTTCTCGCTTAATAGCCAGTTGCTTAGCAAGTGTTCTAATTTACGACTGACTTCCTCAAAACTACTTGACCTGTTTTTGGTGTTTTGACAGCCATGCGCGTATGCACACATACACACTTATGTCCAGTTACAACATCCCACACAGTCTTGTGACTGAGGTTTTCTATGTTTTTTGCCAGTTTCCAACAATTCTTTCCCGTTTCTGGTTAAAAATGCCCATTGGGGAAAATGCACTTGTTTTAACAACCACAGTGTTTGCTTCATGACTACAAGGTTTACTTAAAACATGGTGTTTGCCTAACCTGGCATCTGCAACCTTAAACACTCAAAGAGTCATTTTTCTGTTTTCTTTTAAACAGGTATCTGTGTGTGTTGTGTGTCTTGTTTCTCTCTGTATGTGCCTTGTCTCTCTCTCTCTCTCTTTCCCTCCCCATTCTCTTTGTCTCTATCTCTTGTCTCTCTTTCCCTCACCCACTCTCTCTTTCTCTGTGTGTGTCTTGTCTCTCTCTTTCCCTCTCTCCTTCCCTCCCTCCCTCCCTCTCTTTGTCTCTATCTGTCCATCCCTGGGGAGGGGTGGAAAGGAATATAAGTCACTTTTTTTCAGTGCTGTTGTAACTTTAAATGGAGGCTAAACAAATAGTTGAAAGTCAAAGACTATCTGTATCTGTGGCTTTAACCTTCCAAGTAGCATCTAGTTAGATTTCAGCTGCATCTGTGCACCAGGCACAATAGGAAAATTTCCTTATTTCCAAAATGCAGGAAAATAATCCAGGCTCACAAGAAGTTGTACTTCTAAGTGTTTTTCAAGCTCAGCAACTTTAAGACATGTGGACTTAACTTTCCCAGGCAGCATGAGACCTGATCGTTTGATTACTCCCAAGTCACTAACATAAAAGAATTACCAACTTTAAAGATACTGAGCATTGTATCTCTGTATGAATTGATTTAATAAGATTCCATACTTACCACACTTGTGTCCCTGCTTGGACAGAACCATCAAGGCACTTCTACTGGAATGCCCTTGTACCAAGGCTCTGATTTAATATTGCCTCATCCTCCTCACTAAATGCATGGATTGACCTCAAATGGATGTTACCTATTTTCTACTGCTGGATTAATCTACAAAATGTAATATAAATTATCCCTTCATCACGAGGACACAGCTTTAAAGAATAAAGTCCCCTGCCCCCCAAAAAATATCTCTTACAGGATGGCTGTTCTTAGTCTATTAAAATATTCTAGGGTTAGTGCTGTTTAAATTTAGAGATAGGTATTTGGTTTAATTATTTTAGTAGTGTAAAGCAGCAGACTGACTACTGAAAATTATACCTAGGAAGTCCAGCAAATCTAATTGCCTTTCTATCTACGTAACATAATTTTAAGGCTGAATTACCTGTTTATAACCCATCATAAGCACTACATCCCATGATGAAAAGCCATAACACAGCAATTTCCAATGAATTAGTCAATTAAATAATGTTAAATTACTTTCTCTCCACCAATCTGGGCTGAAGCAGAATTCAACCCTATCTGCTCCTTTGTTTTCTGAATGGATTTTATAGGAAGAAGGCTGAATTTCACACCCACACCCACTAGCCACTTCCCACTCGATCTACCTCATTTAGGACCTCATGGAGGACGTAGTCAGCAACAGCAAAACTAACTCAATATTTTTCAAATGGGACAGATGCGGGGGTGGGTGGTGGGTGGGAGGAGTGAAAGGGATTCTTACTCCAGGTTTGAAGCCCAGCAGCTCCAGCAACATATCTTCAGCCTCATCAGAGGTAAATGGCCAGGGGGGGAAGGGCCAGGTTCACAAATTGCTGGTTCTCTGAACTGGGCAGAATTTGAACATCCAGTTTTATAGAACCAGTGAGAACCGGTAGAATTCCACTCTGCTCACAGCCCTTTCTAAGCCAGTTTACAGAGTTAGCATATTGCTCCCAACAATCTGAGTCCTCATTTTACCGACCTTGGAAGGATGGAAGGCTGAGTCAACCTTGAGCCGGTCAGGATCGAACTCCTGGCAATGGGCGGAGTTAGCCTGCAATATTGCACTGCACTGTCATGGTAGGCTTGTGAAGCTACAAGTAAGGAGAGTTTCAGTGCGCAAGTTAGCACCATGTGATTCCCATGCCCAAAAAAGGACCTATTTGGTAAAGATACAGTAGTTACAGCTGAAAAGTTGTATTTCAGCCTGATAAAGATGAAGAAGTTTGTCCATCAGTAAAACTGTGAAGATGTACAATATGTGAGACTGAATATTAAGCACACTGATTGAGTATTAAGTCTTAATTGCCTTATATTTTTTTTATTTTTATATCGTTATCCTGATATATTTATTTATGATTTGGATATATATGATTCAGTTTTGATTCCTAGTGACTGCCTGGATTAGTCCCTATAATTTTCTTGGCAAGGTGTTTTGAAAGTCATTTGTCCTTGTCTCTTTCTTAGGGCTGAGAGAGAGAGTGACCAGCCCAAAATCACCTGGTTGGCTTCATGCCTAAGGCAGGACTACAACCCATAGTTTCTCCATTTCTATACCACTACACCAATCTGGTTCTCCTCTTGTTGTTTTTTTAAATATGTCTTGATTGGATATTAATGATAGTTTTACTTTTGAATTCTGAGAATGCATTCAGATTGTCATGGAGAAAATCTGTCTGTGGGGTCACTAGATGTCAGCTCCTATTTGATATCACATAATCAGTCATAATCATCTGAATAGATACATCTGTTTGATCTTAAGATATCTTGTGCCATAGAGCCCCAAATCTATATACAGTATATAAAAGCAAAATACCACTCATGCTTCATCACAAAATCTTCAGAATCATAAAGCCTACAAACTTGAAATTTGGAATGTATGTTCCTTGTGGCTTCTAGGTGCTCACTAAGAAAGGATTTTTCAAAATGACCATCAGAGCATTAGTATTTTGTCTATTATTGTTAACACGCTCTGATGCGAAGAGTTCTACTATCCCTCCCATCTGAAAAGAAATCTGTTCCCAATGCAAAACACAAGCAAAGAGGAGATTCAGTTTTAATTTCACAGCACCAAGTAGCTTTAGTACAGAATAATTGAGCTAAACCACGCTCAGGCTCCTTGCTGTCTCCTTCTTGCTCACATAGCAAATACTGCTTCAGTTTCCATGTTTCAGTTTCCAAACAGCCGACCACTCTCTCACACACTGACAGGACACTAGCCAGTTGTATACCGATGGATGCTGGTAGGCAGAGGCACATTTTTTTCCCCTTATTTTCCTCCCCAAAAACTAAGCCCAAGTTTTGCATTGCTTCATGGAGAAGCAAGGGTATAGAGCTAGTTTATTATAAATGCTTCTTCTTTTAATTCTAAGAACTTCACTGAAATATTCAAAGGAATCTGTGGTCTTCTAAACTCATGAAAAGAAATTGCTGACTTAAGTCTTCATAAAATGGGTAACTGATTCATTGACTTGGAATTTCTCCTTTAGAAAAGGAAAGTTGTTCATAGTATTTTCTACAGCTTGCTACTTCCTTGAAGGCAATACTATGTTCAGTAAACAGGACTTCTAAAGATACCAGCCAAGAAGATTTGATTGGCTGTGATCCAATTGCAAGTTATTTATTCATGATTTATACCTTCCATTTTATTAACTTTATATCATCCAGAATTGATCTACGAATAGAATTTGTAGAAGTCCATGGCAAATTGTTCATTTCTATCTCTGTCCCTTCATAATGACTACCAACTCAAGTTTTGAAAAACATTAGACTGCTGATTAAAGCCTTCTAAAATATGATAGTATCACCTACAGATATACAACATGTTTGGATATAATACTCCGATGTAACATCCATCCTTATGGCTCTGCCTCTAAAATGAATTTCTGACAAGCAAAATGCATAAGAGTTTCAGCAGATAACGAAGCTTCTAATTTATAGCTATCTGGGATGTTTGTAATAACAACTCATCCTTGAGTCTTTGGGGATATTTTGCCAATGATGTATGTCATATCGAAACAGCATAAAGCATTTCAATCACTATATGTAATATTTGTGTTACGTAAATAGGTTGGATTCTTATTTGGTGAAAAGTGACTTAACTTATAAACTGGGTTATAAAAAATCCAGCACATACTATAATTACAACAAACCTGATACAGATGACATTGGCAAAATTGTGTTTTTAAAAAGGAGCATGTATGTTGTTATTTAAACAGCAGCAGTCCTGCAAATAGGAGCAATTTGTTTTTAAGAATCATACACACAAAAAAAGTTTTACAGAAATAACTTCTGTGATAAGAAAGTTCACTTTCGAAGTTCTGCAATACATCAATATATGGGTAGTCCTTGATTTAGGATCATTTGATTTTAACAACCATTGGAAGTTACGATAATGCTGAAAAAAGTTATTTTCAACTGGTCCTTGCACTTATCAAAGTCACAGTGTCCCCTGTGGTTGTGCAATTGTATTTAGATGCTTGGCAACCATCAAACATTTACAACAGTTGCTGTGTCCCAGGGTCAATGGTCACCTTTTCTATCCTTCATGGGGGCTTCTGACAAGTAAATGGAGTAAAGTCACATGATTCACCTAAGGACCCTTGTGATTTACTTAATAACTGCAGTGAAAGAAATCATTAAAAATGGACAATGAGTCATAAAAATGACTCTGTTAACAACCGGATCTCTTAGAAATGGAAGTTCCAGTCCCTATTCTGGTCACACCTTGAAGACTTCCTCAATAGAGCAATAGCTGTACGTTAAATTTCTGGGAGAATTAGCAGAATTGCCTGCAGTGTTCTGTGTAACCCCAAACCTTCTTCAACTGATGGATGTGGTCCCACAAGTGGGTTGTAACCAGTGGTGTGCAGATAAATGTTTCACAACCAGCCACACAACAAAGCTGGTAGTCAGGGGAAAAACCTATTTAAAGTGTTTCCTTCCTATAGGAAGAGAGTACTGGGAAATTTTCTGACAAGCTCTTCCAATGCTTCTAGGCCTCACAATCTTATTGTTTTTTTTTTAATTTTGAATCCTAAATTAATTTTAATATTTTATTGTTCATTTTATATGAGGTGGCGCAGTGGTTACAGTGAAGTACTGCAGGCAACTTCTGCTGACTGCCGGCTGCCTGCAATTTGCCAGGTTGATTCTCATGAGCTCAAGGCTGACTCAGCCTTCCATCCTTCTGAGATGGGTATAATGAAGACCCAGACTTTTGGGGGCAATAGGCTGACTCTGCAAACTGTTTAGAGAGAGATGTAAAGCACTGTGAAATGGTATATAAGTCTAAGTGCTATTGCTATATACCAGTGTTGGCAAACCTTTTCAGCACTGTGCCAAAATAGGAGTGTGTTCATGTGTGCACCGGAACCCCAAAGAGCAATGGGCAATGTCTGGTGTGCCCCGAGAGATGGCTCTGGGTGCCACTTTTGGCATGCGTGCAATAGGTTCACCATCACGGCTATATACTGTTTTATATGTGAATAATATTATACACCACTCAGAGCCTCTCGCTGAGGGAGATTGGCAATCTGGAAACATAAAATATAAATAAATAAAAATAATTCAAAATGTGCTCTTATCAATACCTGAAAAGAAGAAAAGAAAAAAGACCCCCAAACTATGATTTCTATGATATCTATGATGATATCTATGATGATATCTATGATGATATCTATGATTCAGATATTTCAAAGGATTATGCTGTCTAAGCCTATAGTTAAAATTGTCCAGATATATGAAGAGCTTCACATGTTCTTGTCAGTGGTGGGATTCAATTTTTTTTACTACTGGTTCCGTGGCCGTGGCTTGGTGACTGTGGCAGGGGAAGGATACTGTAAAATCTCCAGTCAGAGGTGGTATTTGCCGGTTCTCCAAACTACTCAAAATTTCCGCAACCAGTTGTCTAGAACTGGTTAGAGCCTACTGAATACCACCTCTGGTTCTTATCCATTTTATTAACTAAGTGAGCAAAATGAAAATAATGCTCAGACCACAGGGACAGAAATTCATGCTACAGAAGTAAATAAGAGGCAATGCCTAACGAGATTAAAATATTACAGGGAGATAATCCCAAAATCTTTATGTTTGAAATTATCATTACAATTCAACACAGTTTAAGTTATTAAATACTTTTTAAAATCAACTTTATTACATCATCATGCTCAAATAAGGCTTAAAACATTCCAAAGACCAAACAAAATCTTTATTATACCTTTCAGTCAAGAACAGAGCAGAGCTATATCTCCTATAAACATTTCTGTATGTAGCAACTAAGATTAGTGTTTGTTAGACTGTACAACACCACTATCCATACTCTTAGAATAGATAGTAACTCTCCCTGCTAGCTTCTACAGAAAAATGAAGTGCATTCAATGTGACATGAAATGTCAGCTTGTACAGAGTAAGTAAATGAGTGACCTTGATGGATATATGCAAAATTTGTTCCCTAGGCAGAAGAGCTGAAATACTCTTTTAAGTCTGAGGAAACAGGCAGATGCCACCATGATTCACTGGTATATACCAGGGGTGTCAAATTCAAGGCCTGGGACCAGATCTGGTTCATGGAGTGCTTAGATCTGAGCATGTGGCCCTCCTGAGCTCCATTTTCACTGGCAGAGGGTTGCAGCTGAAAATGGAGCTTAGGAGCCCATTTTTGCTGGCAGAGGGTTCATGTCACCCTCCAACATGAGTGATGTCATGCTGGACATGCCCATCCTGACTATGCCCACTCCACCCCCTGAGGTCAAACACAACCCTGATACAGCCCTCAATGAAATTGAGTTTGATACCCCTGGTATTTAAGAAGGGAGTTGAAGAACTGTTCAATCATACTTGCAAGATTCTGTTATGTTATGCAATCTGAATTAAAGTAGTTTGAGCCTTCATGGTAGTTTGTTTTTCCTGGTCTGGTGTAGCTGAGAATGACCCACAATCCAGTGTGATATAAAGTACCAACAATGTATAGGGTCCTTGTTGGTCTCTGAGTTTGGTTGTTTCTTGCAGATATTTCATTACCAAACTAGATTATCAGTGCTTGGAAACAATCATGGCAAAACAATGTCAGTCACAAGATTTCATGCTTTCTAGCTTCTATTCTTTGTATTTTAGAATTAGTATGTCATACCATATGTTTTTCCTTTTATAGAGATTTGAAATTGTAACACACCAGTTATGGTGTTTGTACCGATGGTGGAATTCAATTTTTTTTTTTTACTACCAGTTCTGTGGGCATGGCTTGTTGGGCATGGCTTGTTGGGCGTGGCTTGGTGATCATGGCAGGGGAAGGATACTGTAAAATCTCCATTCCCTTCCCACCCCACTGACCTGCTTCCCAGCTTCGTTCTCCTGTGCAGGGCAACAAAAGAAGACCCAACCAATCAGCTGGGACAGAGAATAAATGGGGCAGAGCCAGTCAGAGTTAATATTTGCCCATTCTCCAAACTGCTCAAAATTTCTGCTACTGGTTCTCCAGAACTGGTCAGAACCTGCTGAACAGCACCTCTGGTTTGTACTCTAATTTTTTGAATTACTGTACCAGAATTTGAGTATTTTCAGCATATAAGACTATGCTTTACAAAATCGCTTTTTCTGCACATGAATTGCTGGTAAATACAAATGTTCGAAAGCTGCATATAGTTACTACGTTAAACTTAAATTTAGGATTTCTTTATTTGCTAAATAGTGGAAACTTGCTATATTACAGTGAGAAAAAGGTATTTTTGACAGTAATAAATTCTCTCCCACACATATTCAGAAATGATTTATAAGAAGTAACATTTTCCCCACTGACATAATGTTTAAACATAATACAGATAATATATTTTTTTGTTGCTGCTGGATTTTTCACATTTACCTAAATGGTCAAATATTGGTATTTGCTTTCTAGTCATGTTTTTATAGTTCAGATTCTTTTTGCTATTATCACAATGTGCTCTGGATTCTGCATAGAAAATAATAGACATTCCTGACAATAAAATAAAACCACTTATTGTTCTTTTCTAATGAGCCACCTCAAAGTATGGACATGAGTAAATCCAGTGGGCTTGGCAATTTAGTTGCTAAACTTGATAGTTGCTAAGCAGAAAATCAGATGACAACATCAGGCTTACAAGCACACTTATCCTTTGGTCATTAAGTGAACAGCTGCAGTCACTATGCAAAACATCACAAGTTGCAAATTTCAGTTTTATTCCTGCCTTTTTGTATTTACTGTTTATTGTTAGCTGACAGTGAAGGATACAAATGGAAACCACTTTTCCATTGGGGCACTTCAGTTGGTTGTAAATGCAAGGATTGGTCACAATGCTATACTTTTATACCATTGTTAACTTTGAATGATCAAAAAACAAGGCAGCTGGTAAGCAAGGAATACCTGTAATGAATACAGGTTTTCTAATCTTTCTGATCTTTTGCAAATGAAATTTATGAAATTATATCCAGATGGCTCCCAAGAAACTATTAAAACCCTGGATATAGCCCAGATTGAGATAGAATAACATGAAGGTTGTACCCTTATTGTTGTTGCTTTGTTCTGGGATTTTTGTCTTGTTTATCTTTTCTTTGGGCTACTCATAAACTCTTACTTGTGTTTTGCCTGGTTTTCATTTTTTTATATTAGTTACTGTCATGCCCCAGTATATAACTTTTATGTACTATTGTTCCTCTCTAGCCCCACCTAGTGGGCAGAGGGACAAATATGCCCTAACATACGATCTTTATATACTGTTGTTGCACTCTAGCCTGATTTAGTGGCTAGAGAGACAAATATCAATGATATTGTTTAAAGTTGAACCAGTCGTATTACCCATCAGCCCCCACTCTCAAAACAAGTGCATGCTGGGAAGCCAAACTCCATTTCCTTTAGCATTTGGCAGAAGCACAAAGAAGAATCCATCTTAATCTATAGCACATGGTCATCCAAGGACAAACCCACATCCCACACACACAGCATTGCTGGTGAGAGTTAAATGACTTATATTTATTAATTGTTATATTCAGCAGTAATCTTGTATTTGGTTCTCACTGTATGTATCCTATTTTCCCCATTTTCATCATATCCTGTTCTTTCAATAAAGCATCCATATCGACCCACATGGTCTGTTTTATTGAAGGAGAGGTGGATTTCGCTCCATGTCAAGCTACGCACAGACTAACATGTAGTGAGGACAGAACAGTTACCCAGAATTGTTGAAAGTCAAGTGTCCTGTAAATTTTATCAATCAATCAATTCACCAAGACTACTTATAGAACAAACATTAGAAAACTTGGGACACAAGTACCCCTGCCATTCCATTCTTCCTCCTCCCTCTACAGGAAATTTCTCTCTTGTCTTGTGTTCTTTCTACTAGATGTTAAGCATTATCAGAATAAATGTAGAATTGTTTCCCACACAATGCAAGCATCTGGAAAGAGCAGGATTAGCAGCACCCTTTCTTTAATTTATAAATGAAAATGAGATCAGCTTATGAAAGTTGCTTGGAACACTTCAAAGAAAGGTTATTGTGCATATAATTTAATATCTTATCCTAAGCCATTTGACGGGGAGGGGGTTTTCATTGTGAATTGCACAGGAAAACATCACAGGACAGCAGGCAATATAACTAGAATAACTTCTCCTTATTTCCTGACAAGATGAGATCCTCTGATGGGTGCTCTGTTTCTTGAGGATTGATTTAAAACCTGTGTGGACACACATATATATACCCTTTATGTAAAACAAATCTTTTAATTTCCTGTAAATTAAACATAATCAGTTTGGCATTGAAGTGAGAGACAGGGGGGAGGGAGGGAGAGAGGGAGGGAGGGAGAGAAAGAGAGAGAGTGTGTTAATATTGGGAGTCAGATATGTGAAGGCTATAGACATGCTTTGATAGGCAATGTATGTATTACAAAGTCCTACCCATCAATGACAAATTCAGCTTCAACCTCAACAATACATGAGCACACAATAGATACTAATTCAGGGTAAACTGCACAAAATTTGATTGCAGGAAATATGACTTCAGCAACAGAGTGGTCAATGCCTGGAATACTTTACCTGACTTTGTGGTTTCTTCCACTAACCCCAAACAATTTAATCTCAGACTGTCTACTGTTGACCTAACCCAATTCCTAAGAGGTCTGTAACAGTCATGTATACGGACACAATTAAATAAACGTGTCTACCATCCCTGTCTTAATGTTCCCTTTTATTCATATCTATTTCATGTATTAATAATCATGTTTATACTTATATATACTGTATTATCAAATCCATGCTTGACAAAATAAATAAATAAACAAATACATAAATAAAATAAAATATGTTTTGATGGGCAATGTATGATACAAGCCAACTTGATTTTTTCTCTATGTTCAGGACTTAATGTGGAGAAATTAGAATTATTCATAGAATATAGAATAACAGGGTTGGAAGGTACCTTGGAGATCTTCTAGTCCAACTCCCCACTCGAGCAGGAAACCCCATATATGTAGCAGATTACCAGGCTGAGTCCGAGAGATCAAGCATGTCATAAGTTTAGAGTCCCTTTGAGCCCACAAGAATCTAAGCCAATCCTCCTGAATTCCATTGACTCTTATCTACCTCCTATTTGCTTTGACCATTACAGTTCACATTTTTGTTTAAAGAGATAATTAAATAAACTTGTATTGATTTTGTATGTAACCCTAGCTTCAAATTTCTTGTGTCTAACAATGCCATTCTGGACAAGTGGTTGTCCAACTTCTTCTTGAAGACCTCCAGTGAAGGAGCACCCACAATAAAAAGTTCACAATAGAAAGCTGACAATGTGGAAATTATTGCCTATTAGCACCTACTAAACTAAATATTGGTAGTTTTCTACCACAGTTGACCCCAATTTTTTGTTGTTAAGTGAGACATTTGTTAATGAGTTTTGCCTCATTTTATGATCTTTCTTGTCACCATTGTTAAGTGGATCAGTACAGCTGATTAATTACTAACCCTCTTGTTAAATGAATCTGGCTTCCCCATTGACTTGGCTTGTCAAAAGTTTGCAAAAGGTGATCACATGATCTTGGAACACAGCAATGGTCACAAGTATGAACCAGTCATCAAGTTTTAATGGTTAAAAAATGTACTTTTGTGGTACATACGCAGGGGTGTGCTGCAGGGATTCGAGAGAGCCCCTAGCTAAGATTCTGTGCAGTTCAGAGAACACCCCAATCCCACTCCTAACTGGCCCCGCATACCCTGCCCCTCCCCTCCCAGGTGTTCCCACTTTGCCCATTTTGGATGCAGGTAAATGCAGGGCACATGTGGAGGCTTGGGGGTGGTGAAAAATGAGCTTCTCAGAAGTTCGGGAAGGCCAGAAACAGTCCCATTTCCAGCTTTCAGAGACTTCGGAGCCTGGGGAGGCCATTTTTGCCCTCCCAGAGGCTTGAGGAAAGCCTTTGGAGCCCAAGGAGGGCAAAAATGGTATAGCACACCCCTGCATATGTACCCACAAAAGTACAATTTGGTGTAGGAGGTTGACTAGCCATGCCCACCCATTTTAAAATTTATAATATGTTTTTAGAATTTCTGCCCAGAATTTAATCTAGATATATTTGCACAAGTTTAGAAACGATGATCTTCCAGATGAGGGATGTCAAACTCACATAATCACAGCAGCATTATGTGATATATTGGGACCCTCCACTAAACTGGACATGGGCATGGCCAGTGCATGACACATCTGGCCCATGGGCTAGGAGTTTGACAGCCCTGATCTAGATCAAGAACCATCTGTATGTGAAAGTGTGTGTGTGCATCCATACTTACATGTATTGTCTCAGAATACACCAATTATAATAACACCAAAATTCCTATGACATTCCTCTGTCCCATTTGAAATTTCCATTTTTAAAGCCAAACTATTTGTTTAAATCAGCTGTGTAAAACTGTTGGCTTTCAGAAATGTTCTAACATGTTTTTAGAATTTTTACCCAGAATTTAATCTAGATACATTTGCAATGCACAGGTTTAGAAAAGATTATCTAGATCAGTGATTCCCAACCTTTACATCACCATGGACCCCCTTTCTATATTTTTTATGGCCATGGACTTTGGCCATGGACCACCAAGACTTAACTGAAGATTTAAAACATAACATTTCTTCAAACCTTCATGGAATCCCTGTAATGACATCATGCCCCCCATCCCCCAGGAGTCTGCAGATCACAATTTGAGAACCGCTGGTCTAGATTATTGCAAATTAATCTTTCCAGCATCATTTTTAATGGCCTCTGACAGATATTTTCTCTGTTTTCTCCCTCTATGAAACTTTCACTTGTTTACACTTGGAATGAACACAGGACTCTTGATAAAAGGTATTTCTCTTTGAACTAATTTTCTAGAGAAATTAAAACTAAGTAGAAAACCGAAGAAGGAAAAATTGGAACTTTTTCTTTTGTTTCTTTCTAGTGAAATAGTTTCCTTACCTTTCAATTTTGGTCTGCCTCACATAACACTGCAAGTTTACATTTTCCTAGAGAATCCCTAATCTTCTCACAGCATATAGTTTTCAGTGAAAATTTGCATGAAGCATGCCTGCCTGTTTCAAAACTAATATTTCTCTGTATTTCATGGTTGTTATTTACCTTTGTAATCCAAGTTTCCTGAAGACTGAGCAGAAATATTGATGAGCCATAATGAGCTGATATTAATCTAAATGGCTATCTGGGGGAAAGCACACAAGTAGCCAAATTCTACTCTATCACCATGAAGAAAGATACTGAAAACACAATTTGGCAAATATTGAAGGAAAAGCCCATTTAAGTACTGAACACTTGATTTGACCTTTTATCAATGAATGGCTGCCAAATGGCAGCTTATGTTCTCTGGAAATATCTGGTATGATGCCAAAAACCAGCAAGAGGCCTTCGTTTTATGAATATAACTGAGCTCCATTCACAAACTAAAACCATTATACATGCAAATACACTGTGGACTGTTCTTGCAAATAAGTAAGTAGCATTTTGAAAAATAATTTGCCATTGCTTTGGGCTGCCTTAGCATTGTGGGAAAGAAAATATAGATATACCCTCCTCCCTTTTTTTTTTTTACTAGCTCTTATAAACCACTAACAGGACCCGAGTGATACCATCTGTGATGGAGATTTTCCTAGGGCATGGCAATAAATATCTCAGTAAAAACTCAATCAGCACTCAGGAACTGAGACTCAAGGACAAGGCTCATATAGATAACTAGCTTCTACTGCAGATATAAGAAGCCTTAACAAGGTCATCTAGCAATCTAGCAGTATTCTAGTCTGTACGTAACAATTCAAGGTTTAAATTTTACATGTTTTTCTCCATCTTTTTATGTGGCATTGGACTTTGTGTCCTTTCTTTCTTGGCATCTGCACTGTGTTTTCACAACAAACTTACCTGATTTCAACTGCTTTGCTTCTGGCCTTGACTAAATCAAGAAAGATCAGGAACTTGAATGTTTACTCTATTAATATAGGCTAAAAGGTAAAGGTTCCCCTTGTACATGCATGCTAGTCATTTCCGGTTCAAGGGGGCAATGCTTATCTCTGCTACAAAGCTGAAAAGCCAGTGCTGTCTGAAGATGTCTCCATGGTCATGTGGCCAGCATGACTAACTGCCGAAGGCACACAAAATGGTGTTATCTTCCCACCAAAGTGGTCCCTATTTTTCTAATTGCATAGAAAACTATTCCATTACGCTGTGCGAGGAATTTGAACCACCAAACTGCCAACCTTTCTGATCGTCAAGCTTAGCCATTGAGCCACTGTGTCCCTCAATATAGGCTACATGATACTAATAGAATCTTACAGCCTGACAGCAGGTTGTGCCCTCTTAGTCAAAGTAAGGCAACTTTAAATTCCTTGTGTTCTGAGACTTAATTCAAGTTCTGTTAACAACCTATACATTCCTTCTCCAAGTCAACTCTCCAGTTCTCTCTGTGCCTTGACGGCTTTAGCCCTCATGTCCACTACAAGAAATTTTCAGAGGAATAATCTGGAAGAAACTCTCAAAGGAATGATTTGGCCCTATCTAGAGAAGCAATTTATTGAACTCAACACAAGGAAATTACTATCCACTATGAAAAGAATTGAGCCCTTTCATATTTTTCAGAGCAGTGAGAATTGATTAGGAAACTATGAAAGTGTCTTCTTTCTTAAGAGGGAGTTTATTTTTTACATACTCTTCCATTTTCCAACCATGTTGTTAAAGGAACAATAGCTATTTCCAGTTGTAATGGATATTAATGTTTATTCAGTTATTTTTGTCTGTTGAGAGGTCAGACCTTATGGGGAAGTTGTTAGATCAGGGGTGTCGAACTCAATTTCATTGAGGGCCACATCAGGTTTGGCTTTGATTTTGGGAACCAGGGGCCTTGGCCAAGTTGGGCATGGCCAGCTAAAATGTCTTTCTTGATGTTCCTGGAGCCCTCTGTCAGTGAAAATGGAGCCCAGGGAAGCCTCCTTGAGCTCCATTTTCACTGGCAGAGGGTTGCAGGAGACCATTGTGGCTGAAAACAGCCTGGGAGGGCTACATGCTTTGTTTTCATTGGCAGCCACACTGCAGGCTGGTCCTTTGCTGTTTCCAGGGTAGGCCCGCGTACCAGATTATCCCACAGGCCAGATCCAGCTTGCATGCCTTGAGTTTGATACCCCTGTGCTCGATGGTTATCTATCAGATGTGCTCAAGAAGCTTCATCCTTGAACAGCAGGCTGTACCAAATGGCTTTTCAGGTTCCCACCAGCTTTTACTATTCCTTTATTATCTCCTTCTTTTTTGTTAACATTTTGTTTAATCCTTTGTTTTCTTTTACAGGAAAAAGAGCCTTGCTGTCACTTCAGTCTGCGGTTTCGCTATTTTAAATAGCTGAGTTTCTTCCAGAAAACAGAGTAACACAGGGAAAGCACTGTGTTATGGGATTGATCCCAAAGGTATACTTGAAAAAAAGGATAACTTTCATATGGACTATTAACCCAGCACTACTTCAAAGTATAGCTGCAGATAGTTATTTTTCATTGGTTGTATCTTTGAGTGAATTTTATAGCATGTACAGCTATATCTCCGTAAAGAGTTGTGTAATGTCAGCTAAAGACATTTCAGGAATTTTTGCATGGGTGAGAAAAATAGATAGGTGGGGAGCCACATAATGTGCTTCATGTGATTGTCAGTTTTATTCAGCTCAGTTTTGATGCAGCCATTCCATCGGGTTACAAACATACATTTCACACATATTCAGGCTTCAATTTTTAAGAGAGGGGAAAAAAGTAAATTTTAATAGAACTCGTCACTTTATATTCAGAAGTCTTAGGAGGGCATTCTCCACTGCAAGTGGCATTCAATCTTATTGACATTTAGGATTCCATTACGTTTTTGTCTTTTGTCTTTACAACATTCAAGGCGTACAGTGCAACTTCACTATAATCAACCCCCCAAAGATTTCTTTCTCAACCTTTTCTTGCATCAATCAACCTCCTGAGTCTTGGGCAGAAGCACTATCAGGAATGTTCTTGTGACTAAGCAAGGTCACAAATTCACATGGACATTCCAGGAAGTGCTGCCAGACCAACAGTTATTGCTTCATACATTCAGTTCTTGCTTTAAATTTTAAGGACAATGCTGACCTTACAACTAATTATAAACCCAAAGAATACTCACTTCAACAAAATATTAAAGCCTTTTGTCATCTGAAAAGTTTGTAAAGCAAACACCCAAAATACTCCTTCATCAAACATTTTTGTTGAAATTCTGCTAGTTCCACAAACATTGCAGAAACATGTCAATGAAGATTCTCAGTCATCCAGGTAAAATCAAGTTTATGACAAAGACCAGGGACCAGAACAAATAAAAACACTCATGGAATATCCAGTTAAAAATTCTAGAATAATGTAATAAATAACAGATAAAATCTATGTTATAATCACAATTTGGCATCTAATCTGTCACTTACACATGACCTGACTATATTATAATATCAATCTTTAAACTGTGAGGCCCATAATCATTAAATATAAAAATGCAAAAGAGTAGTATTGCAAAAGTGTTTCCATTAGTTGTGTAAAATAGCTAGAGTGGATTAATCATGTGTTTCTGATGAATCCTCAGTGCTGCTGAGTAGCCACCTGTGCTGTAATCACCATCTCTTTATCTTAAGCAGCAAACTAGAGATAAATCATCCAGGTAGAATTGTCTCCTTGAGTCATGGAAATTGGACTTCTTTGTTTTGTTTTGCTGTTATTTTGCTGCCCATCCAAGCAGCTTCTTCAGTCTGAGCATGTTGCTTAGGGGGATCTGAATAACTCTCAGGTTGATACAGGAGTATAGTTTAGAAGTTGACACATTCCAACGACTCTCTGCCTACTCAGATTACATTGATGATATTACCTAGTTGGTAATGAAATGTCTGCAAGAAAACAACTAAGTTCAGAGAGCACCAAAGGACTTTTCATTTCAATCCTTGGCTGCAAATATTCTTCTTTATTGGTACATTTTGACCACTGATGTGGAAGTTGAATAGATCTGCAACATGGTGTTATGACCCAACCCTGTTACCAGCAAGAAAATCTCAAATAAATGAAGCAATTCAAACCTTCATAACTTTAATCTATAAACAACTTCTTTGAGGATAAAAGATGGCTGGGAGCCAATTAATCCAACCAGAAAAGCCTTGACAGAATTCTTCAGATAAGCCAGAGTGCCTACACACAATGCTGGGTCCTTAGAGCATTTTTGCCTTCTGCAAAGGCAAAACCCTTTTGTTCATTAAAGATGGCTTCTTCTTTGTCCCAGTCTTCTTGTTTTGCAGACGTTTCTTTTTGTTTCTCATAGTTCCAAATCTCCATTTCTAAAAATTGAAAAATGAGGCCGAAAGAGCCTCTCCCTTCTTGTGCATCTTCTTTGTACTTTTTAAGTTCCATTTTCAATTCATCCAGAAGTAGTGCCATTATATAAATATATCCAGAAGTAGTGCCATTATATAAAATTTTAAACAACCATCCAATTAATTTTAGTCATTCAAATGCAATAACCAAGAATCCAATGATCACCAAATAATCCAAATACATGCAAGCTGTTTCTTTTTGCTTTTTTTCACTTTCTCTTCCTAGGGTTCTACAATTTAGTTACCAAGTTTCAGTTAAAATGTATCTTTTAAAAGAAACTACAGAAGTTTTACTGTGATTCCTTTTAATTCCAGGCAGTCTTCTCCCTTTTTCCAGATCCTGATCTTTTATTCTTTTTCTCTCCTTCCCTGTTTATAAAAAACTTTTTAATGTCCAGAAATCTTTGGCATTTTATTTTATTTTCAGCTTAATTGCCTGTTGATGTCAAAGCAGATTTTTTTCCCGATTTCTTATTTAAGTCTCTTGGTTGTCAATATAAGGAAAGGGAGAGAAGGAAAAAAAAAAGTCAAACCTTTCCCTTTTCACTTTTCTTTGCTGCTTCCGAATCTTCTTTGGGAATGATGTGACTTTTTTTTAAAATTCCAGGGTTTAAATTCCAGGGTACCTTAGTTGTTGCTTTTGCAATTTAACCTGGTCAGCCAGAACTTTCACTTCTCATCTTCCTCCTGCACATTCTTTTCTGGTTGAATTCTTCTTTGAGGTAGCTATTTCTGATCACCATTGCAACCGCCTTCAGGAAAGGGAGTAATGGCCAGCTGAGGGGGAGAGATGCGGCTCTCCTCAACCCCATTGGCAGTCTCCCCCCTCTTCACCACCTCTACAGGGTGGCTTAGCCCTGAAACCAGCCAGCTCAGGGCACTCCAGCGATGAACCCAGACCAAAACCATGCACAATCATAGATTTCTGTCTGTCACCGTAGAGGCTCAAAATCGGAAGACCCGGGCTTGAACAATCTTGAACTACACCACCTATGGTTGAACTTAAGCATAGTACACAAAATTATCCACTACAATGTCCTACCAATCAATGACTACTTCAGCTTCTACCACAACAATACAAGAGCACACAACAGATACAAACTCAATGTTAACTGCTCCAAACTTGATTGCAGAAAGTACAATTTCAGCAACAGAGTGGTCAATGCCTAGAATGCACTACCTGACTCTGTTGTTACATCCTCAACACTCCTCCCCCCACTCCTTTAACTGTCACTATTCAAACTATCAACTATTGACCTCACCCCATTCCTAAGAGGTCTATAAGGAGCATATATAAATGCACCATTGTTTCTACCGTCCCTGTCCTATTGTCCCCATTTATTTGTACCTATATCCTGTATTCTTACTCAGACTTATACCTATTATCTTGTTAGCAATTGACAAATCAAATAAATAAATAAAGAGGAAAATAATATGATGGATAGAGAAGCACTGGGATCAGGGGGAGGGGGAGCCATGCTGCAGAAGAGAGATTAGAAATTTAATTCCTGTTTCTACTTCCATGGCCAACTTTCCCTAGCCTTCCCCAACCTCCAATGTCAGTTCAAATATGGATTGCTAGTCTCTCTGAATTCAGAATGACTCGACTGAAGATCATGTAAGTCTGTAATTAAACAAGTCCACCTAATTGTGGATAGCATTCACCAAGGCCTGATGATCTGGTGGGTTGAAAGTGGAGGGAAGGAGGACATTTGTTTCCTGTTTTGCATTAGTCTCCAACCAGGCTCATGATGGATATTATTCTCATGGTCTTTTGGAAGCAGATGAAAACATGGCTTTTCTGGAGGGAGTTTAGGAATGAATTGCACTCGGCAGCATTTTTCAGTATTGATTTAATTGAAAATGAACCAGAGCTGGCACTTCAAATAATTCTGTTTCTGCATTATGTTTTTATTATGTAAATTCTGTAATTTGTCTAGGTATCTGGATGGTAGAAGATTAATAAGCAAATACAAATAAGCTTTGCTGAACCTGAAAATCATCTCTCTGAAATTAATGTATCTATCAATGGTATAATGAATCCACTGATTTTACACTTAATTTCTATAACCTATTATATTGAATATCAAAGTGGTTTACAGCTAAAACAATAAATAATTTCATACAATTTTGTCGAGCTAGAGTACATGAGATTACAGTTTGAAAGACATGAAGTTCACTTAGGCTAAAAGGGTGTTTATATATCCTAAGAGCTACGTTTAATATAAGCCATCATCAAGTCCGAGATCAACATTTCGTAAAGCTTGGATGGTAAGAGCAAATCTGTCATTCAACACTTTCTTTTTTTTTTTTTGAAGAAAATTTTATTGATTTTTAGAAACAAACATAAACAAACACAAGACAGAACATGAAAAACATAAAACCTCTTTTCTGAAAGTAGCCTGATCCTGGGTTACATCTCTTTGTACAGACACCAATTCAAATTCATGCTCATTTTTATATACCATTCCATATCTTATTACCATTCTACATTTTCGATATAGCTTCTCCTCTCTTTTAACTTTCTTAATTTTATTTTTATTTGTTTCATCTCAAATCAGATCATTATATTTATATTCTTTGTCTGTCCTATTTCAACTGTCTATAATCTTTTCTCATTAAACAAAATTCCCCCTGTGGTCACTGATTGGCGTATGACACCTTTATATCTTTCCCTTAAAATTATAACACTTAATATAGAACATAACTTCCATTTGGATTCTGCGTAGTACATTAAAGCTACACGCAACATTTTAAAAAGAAAAGAATATATAAATATATAATATAATTAAAACAACGATCTATACCAATTCAATTCTATATTAATGTTAATATTCATTTAAATTTTAAACATTTAACAAATTACTTTTCAAGTAGGTATCATGCTTCTATGGGAATGCTTACAAACTTTCCATAATTACTTCCCCCACCACTTCACTTGCATTTTAAAACATTATGTCATTAAAATGTTCCCATTCCTTTCTAAATTAATTTTCTCATTTAATTCATTCCATTTATTTTATTCATAAATGTTTCACTAAATCATACATTGTTTCCAATTTTATAACATTATTTCTAAATACAAATATAACAATACAATCATATGTACCTTTGCAGAATCACTTTTTCAATTAAATTTTTACCCTAAAAATTATCTCTAAATAAATCCTGCTTCTTTACATCTTGCTTCACACCCTTGTAGCTTCTCTTCCCTTCCCTCCTCCTTTGCTTCTTCTCTCTGCCCTTTTTACCCCCTTGTCTCTCCACCTCGATTTCCCTTTTCTGTATTCCCTTTTTCTGTTGCTTTCTCACATTATATCCACTTTTCACCTTAGTTTTCCCTTTTTTGGTTGTTTTTTTAGGTCTCAAATTCTCCATTCTCTTTCCCCTCTTTCCCCTTTCTTCCCCAAGTACAGTTACTTGTTCATTTAAAAGGGCTTCTTCTTTGTTCCAATCTTCTTGTTGCATAGCTTTTTCTTGTAATTTCTCATAGGTAGAGATCACCATTTCTAAGAATTGAAAAACAGAACCAAGAGAGCCCTTCCCTTCTTGTTCCTCTTCTTTAAATTTTTTAAATTCTATTTTCAGTTCATCCACAAGTGATGCCATTGTAGAGTTTTTTTTCTTTTAAACAACCACCCAAGTGTTTTTAATCCTTCAAATATCGTTCCAAAAGTCCCAAAGTCAGCAAGCAGTACAAATACACATAAGCTGTTTCTTTTGACACCTTCTTCCTTTTTTCACTTTCTCTTCCTGGGGTTAGTATTTAGTTACAAAGTTCCAGTTAAAATGTATCTTTTAGAAGTCCTGTTAAAATTTAACTTTAGATTCTTTAGATTCCAGGCTATCTCCTCCTTCCAAATCCTGTTCTTATTTTCTTCCTCTCCCTTCCCACTTACAGCAAAAAAAAAAAAAAAAATCCTTCTTTTTTTTTTCCTTTTATATTCAGAAATCTTTATTATCCCCATTGGCATTAAGTTTTCCAGCTTAAATACCTGTTGATGCCAAAGCAGATTTTTCTGATTTCTCATTCATCTCTGTTCGCTGTCAACGTAAGGAAGGAGAGTGAAAAAATTTTTTTTCCCCTTTTCACTTTCATTCGCTGCTTCTGAATCTTCTTTGGGAGCAATGTATCCTTTTTTAAAATTTGAGTTCCAGGATGCCTTAATTGTTGTTTCTTATCCCAGTCAGCCAAAATTTTCACTTCAGCACTTTCTTCCTCCTGCACATTCTTTTCTGGATGAGGGCTGCTTTGAGGTGGCCATTTCTGACCACCGCTTGGGAAAGGGAATGTAGCCAGCTAGGGAGGAAAGAAGTGGCTTTCCTTGACCATGCTGAAATATCTCCCATCTTCACTGACCTCTACGGGATGGTTTAGCCCCAAAGCCAGCTGGCTCAGGGAGCTCCGGCAGTGCGCCCAGGCAGAAACTGCGCACGATCATGGATTCCTACCTGCCGCCAAAGCCCTGCGAACTAGAAGTAATTCAACACTTTCTTATCACATGTCATATTATAGCCATGTAGTCCCTTGCTTGTGATCTTCATTAAAATAAATGAGCATAAGCTCAAAGAAATGTTGAACATAAAGTTTACATTAGAAATGCCAAAAAGATTTATTTTGCCAAGAAATAAAAGCAAAAATAAAAATAATATTTTGGGGTCAGAAATATAAGATTTTTTTCCTGTCACCTGAATAAATAGTAAACATTATAGAAAAAACCAAAATTGTGAAAATAGGACTCTAGACCTTCAGTTATAACATATTCTCATAAGATTTTCTAAACAAAACATATTAAAAATAATAAATTCAGGCATAACTATAGCAAGATATAGCTAGATAAGCAATAAGCATTAATATAAACAATAAGCAATATGTCCTACAGAAATAAAATAAGGAAACTAGTCCTTTCTATGCATTGATGAACAAACAGAGCCAAAATCCTGTGAAATGGTTTAAAATCATGAAGTGTCAGAAAAGCAACAAACAAGATTAAGTCTGCATTTAGCACAGAGGTCTACTGGAGAACCAGTAGTGGAAATTTTGAGTAGTTTGGAGAACCAGCAAATACCACCTCTGACTGGCCCTGCCCCTATCTATTCTCTGCCTCCTGAGTCCCAGCTGATTGTCTAGGTCTTCTTTTGTTACCCTGCACAAGAGTATGGATCTGGAAAGCAGGTTAGTGGGGTGGGGGGGAGTGGAATTTTGCAGTATCCTTCTCCTGACATGCCCACCAAGCCATGCCTGCCAAGCCATACCCACAGAATCAGTAGTAAAAAAATTTGAATCCCACCATTGATTTAGCAAGAATATAAGGAAGAAAAAAAGAAAAAAAGTGATTGCTTCACTTAATGTCTTCAAAGGTTTGATAGCCACATGCCTGGAATGATCTAGTTTGGGTTCTTGTGTTGAGCAGGATATTGGATGACTAAGCAAACTCTTTCAAAGCTATGATTTTATGGTCGAACTAATGCTCATCATGATGGTCCCTTTCAACTCTGTGATTCAGTGAACTTCTTCTGGTAGTTGAAGGTGAAGAATAGTAGAAGATAAGAGAAGATGCATGTGTAAAAGCACCGTGAACTAAAAATAATATCAAATGACAGAAGAAGAGGAATCAAGACACAATACAGAGCAAGTCAGCAAGAAACTACAGCACTGTTTCACTTAAGTCAGGATTTTTTTCCAAGACAAATGTCAGGGCAATCAGCAGGCTACACTTGGCAATATTTTCATTTCTGGAGCCAAAGATGAAGCACATAAATGAGCAGAGGCACGCTCCTCAGAAACTGGGTTTTTGTGGATATTTAGTGTTTTCCCCTCATGTTCCCTGAGAAGGGGATGTCCTTTGACAATAGAGTCAATTCAGAAATCACATTGAGGGGATCTTGGTGGTCTCTGAGCCTGGTTGTCAGGGTTTGGGTGAATGGTCTTGGAGGATCTTTGGTTGGGCTGTTTACTTGTTTGGCAATTCCTGGATTGGGGTATTGTTTATTTCTTGTCTGTTGGTCTGTTCATAGGACTTAACCATAGCTTAAACTGGGAAACTGTGACCATTCTAAACCAAGCCATGTCCAAAAATGCTAGAGAATTTCTAGCAGCCTGGCATTCTGGCAAATTAGCCATCAGCCAATAGATAGGAATAAACAATAGCTACATACTGTGCAAAAGTGACAATCAACAAGCCAAAAGGGAAGAAAAAGATCAAAATATCTCCTCACCAACAATCACCATCCAGATGAGCATTGATTAACTCCAAGATTAACATAGACTGACAATCAAGGAGCAAATAATACACCAATCAAGGGACTGCCAAACAAGTTAAGCCCAACCTCCAAAACCATTCCCACCAACACAAAGAGGGCAAGCCATTACTATATAACTGTGATATAACACCTATGGCAGGCATGCCAGAGGTGGCACACAGGGCCCAATTTGTGGACACGTGAGCCATCACCCCAGCTCAGCTCCACCGCAAATGTGCACTTCCTACTGACCAGCTGGTCTTTAGGTCTCTGCCATGCATGTGCGGGGGTGGGACGCACACATGGGGGTTGCACATGAATGTGTGGGAGAGGTCATATGTGGGGGAGTTTGTACACTCATGCATGGGGCATGGTGGGTTGCATGCATAGCACATAGCACACGCACATTGCATTTTTGGTGCACGTGCATGCACTTTGGTCATTTGGTGCCGAAAAGGTTAGCCATCACTGGTATATAAAAGAATAACAAACCCCACTTCTTACTAACACTTACTTACACCTAGTCTGGGTAATGAAACATCTGCAAGAGAACATCCAAGCTCAGAGAGCACAAAGACCACTCATTTCAGCCCTGAGCTACAAATGCTATTCTTATTTATTAGAAATCACATTATCAAGTGGATAGTTTAGTAGGATACTTCAGAGATCCAGAAAGTGCAGACATGCAAACCTGTAGATTTACAAAAGGTTATTTTATTCCACACAAATGGAATAATCCCTTCAAAACCATCTTTCCCCGACTGGATTGGACTAGAATGAACATTGCCTGATTTATTTCCCCAGAAGAGACTTAATCCAATTACATCTGCATCCCCAGTGAGCCTCAAGCTATGTAGTAAAGTGGAATATGTTCTTCCACCATATAAGAATCCTTCATCAAATTAAAACTGTAAATCTTGACTAATTCAATAGCTTAACTGTGCAAAAGAAAGTTTTGCTGATAACCAAGGCCAGATTACCTAGCTTTTATTATGCAAATCTAAATTATCTTCTATATGAAACAATTGTGGAAGCCATCAGTTCTCCTAACACTTTACCTGTCTGTTTTCGTAATGGCAGAATGACTTCAAGTATCTAATGTAATAAAATTATTGAAAATAGTAAAATAATTTGTTTTTACTTTTGTAGGATTCTTGCTGCTTTTGCTAGACTGGGAACATAGACTGGTTGCTTTCATGGTATGGAAACAATAACTTGGTCTTTAACACCAATAAGACCAAGAAGCTTATAGTGAAGGAATAGATGAAACATCCAGCCCTTGCTTATCAATGGTGACTGAGTGGAGCAAGTGGCCAGTTTTAAGTTTCTGGGTGTTACCATAAAAGAAGACCTGACCTGGGGTGTCACATTGCAGCACTGGTCAAAAAGGCCCAGCAGAGATTATGTTATTTGAGACTGCTCAGGAAACAATTACTGAATGAAAAAATGCTGGTGACCTTCCACCGCTGCACCATAGAGAGTATTTTAACTTACTGCACATCTGTATGGTTTGCCAATTGCACAGTGGCAGATGGGAGAGCACTTCCAGTCCACTTCCAGTCCATTTCCAGATCATTGTTCAGAGGATCATTGGTTACCCTCTCCCCTCTTTGGAAGAGCTTTATAGCTCCCTCTGCCTTAAGAAAGTTCAAAACATTCTTAAAGATCCATCTCATCCTGGGCACCCTTTTTTTGAACTATAGCCATGTGGCAGACTGTACGGGACAATAAAGACAAGGACAAATAGAATAAAAAACAGCTTCTATCCCAGGGCAGTAACTATATCTTCAATTCTACTGTATAATGCAATATTAATGCCATCAGAGATTTTTCAATTCAATTGCACAGAATGCGAAGGATGTGAGTTTGCATTTTATTTTTATAATTATAATATACACTTAAGATGGCATTTAATTGCATTGTACAAGGTGCAATGACAATAAAGTAAACTAACTAATATGAAGCTTTTCCTCCACATTCTGAAATACGTCATGGCATGGCATTCTTTTATATTTATAATTCTTTTTTTCAAACAGTGTTTTTTAAATTATGAGGATTAGAGAGAAAGGAGAAAGATTAAGGATAACTTTGGCAGTTTAGAGTAACTTTAATCAGTCATTTTTTAAAAAATTGTCAAGTCTTTTGAAATATATACACCAACTCTTTAGCTGTATTCAATGTGTGAATTGTTTCTCAATGGGATGAATATCCATAGAAAAAAATGATTAAGCTTTCCATGTCAAGCAATACTGCTAAAGAGCTTGTTTTAACTAGTGAAAAATATCTTTTTGATGCATAGTATGCAGAAAAGAGAGGTGACCAGCATTCTTCAGTAAAGAATTAACATAGCAATGTCTCTGTGTTAATTGAAGCTGAATGTTTAGTGAAGTTTAGTAGAGGGTTGTTGTTGTTGTTTTTTCAAATTATTTCCTCTGTTGAAAATAAGATGAACCAGAATCCCCAAATAAAATTTGAATAGAACCATTTTTCAATGGTTTATTTTGTAAACACTTATTTAAAGAGCTCCGACATTACACAAAGATGTCTGCCAAAGGATATCATACTGTCTACAGCAAGAGATAAAGCTCGATTGATTGAGAGAATGGAGTTCATTGCTATTTACATATTTTAAAGAAAACCTGAATTTCCTCACCATGTCACTTCATTTGAAAAGCATGATCAGTGGATGGGAAGCATTAAGTATTGCTGATAGAGGTTTTGTTGGAAAAACAGAGTATGTATGACCAAAGAATATTAAAAAAAGTTAAGATGATGTAGCCTTATTGCTAAAAGTTTAGATTTTGTTTTATATCGAATTGTTCCTGCAGGCTTCATATATATATTTTTGGAGCAAAGCAAAGTTGCCAACAGTTTATCATGTGGCTAACCTGATAAATGAAATGATTTATTTCTCATTGATTCTGTAATATAAAACTTCTGGGAGAAAAAACCAGAGGATTTATGCAAGTCTAGCTCGTTCAGATATTACCTAGTAAGACTCCTTATATCAACTGTCAATTAGAGAACACTAAACTATTTCAGACATTATTAATAGCAGCTATAATATCACCAAGGAAAGGAGTTCACCTGAAGGACATCACTTGAAGCTTGGCCAAAATGTGGAAATAACTGAAATAATTAAATATACTTTCAAGCATGGTTAACCCTAAGACCTGATTTTAGCATGTCAAATTAACAACAGCTAGATTATTTTTGATAATCCAACAAGAAAGCTTATTTTGTCTTATTGCATTATATGAAGTGAACAATTTTTTTCATTTTAATCCCAGCAACTATTTTGTTCATTTTAATCTTAGTGCTTATGTACAACATGGAATCCATTCTCCCCATAGTGGAATATCATAGAAAAAATATGTGATGTACATGTTGCTTTCAATGATCCTAAAATGGTCCAATAAACAATGGAAACTGGCTACATGTTGGGCTTTTGCTGGCTGCATATGTTCCAATTTATTTTAAAAGCAGTTTTCATCCAGACACATTCAGGCTTAGGTCTAAAACAGGACTAAGAAAAAAGATACAGAATTATTAAAATTTACCATTATTTATGAATCATATCTTTGTTATGCTCTAGAGAAGATTAGTAGCTAAGTTCAAACTAGAAGTAGTACTCCGTTGCTTGCAATTATTTCCATTTTGTACTGCCAAGCTTAGGTCATAAATGGCAGAATTTATTGAAGGAACTAAATGGCAATGGAATCATTGAACCGTAGTTTTTTGTTTTTTTTCCTGGAAAGGTACTGCTCCCAATATCCATTCATCTCAGCATGACTACAATTAATGCTAAGCTCCAAATTGGATTAGCCATGCAAGACAGCTTCATAAGCAATGGGATCTATCCGTTAATGGCACTGTTACTGATATTCAATTAGTGTAACCAGGTATTAATCTAACACAGTTAATCTGACAGATTAAGAATTGTATAATGCATTGTTGCAAAATTTGAAAAAAAAAAAAGTAATTATTTTTCATGTCTGGGGTTGGCTCAGATTATTGCTTTCATGTTTCATTTAAAGTGAGAACACACATTGATTTTTAAAGAAAGCATAATTAACTAAGGTTTCGTAGATCACATTACTTGAGCTGGACATATTATATATTCTTAATTCTCTTTGAATGGATTTCTGAGCAAGACAGGATGTCATTTCTTTCACCTGCATGGTAAGAAATTTTTGACAGTTCTATTGATGATAATTCTTATGGAATTTATTTGTAAGGTTAAAAAAAAGAGCCCACAGCTATTCATAAAGAAATGGAGAGAAAAATGAATCCATCTCTATCATTTACATGTCACATTTAAAAGCAATACTTTTAATTGGAATATTGCAGAATGTTGCAACAAAGTCTCTTTCCAAAGTGATTACAGATGATCACGAAGTTTCTTTTATGTTTTCAAAAACTAAAGAGTCACCAATTTTATCATGAGTCTTGTATTTGCAAATTGTTTTTTTCATTGAAACAGGTGTTCAGGATCAATTTGAGGGGGGGAAATCACATTTAATATTTATTTCATGCATTACATCCCAGGTGAATGACTATCTTTTTTAATAGTCATGCTGGAGAGGTAAGGACTCGATAAATTAGAACATGATTTTAAGTAGAAATTTTTTAAATTACCAAAAGGCTGAATTATATCCCTAAAGTAAGTGTACCCCTCTTGGAACTACTTTGCTTTCTTCTATGAGAGTAGATCTAATCTATTTGTAGGGTAATGTGTCATGTATTTTATAACATCTGCTTTATTTGTAGAGGTCATATATCACATTTAGAATAGTATGGATTATTATATCACTTATACCAGTTTGGGGTAGTGTTTAAAGTGCTGGTCTCGAAACCAGGAGATTGTGAGTTATATTCCTACCTCAGGCAAGAAAAATCAGTTGAGTGACTTTGGGTCAGCCACTGAGTCTCAGTCCAACTCCTAACTCATTGTTTTAGGGAAAAGAGGAGGAAGGAATATTATGTAGGTTCACTGACTCGAATTGCTTTTAAAGTAAAAAAGACAAGACAAAAGCATCTAATAATAATCTAATAAATATGAGATTTTTGTACATGTTGATGAATTTCAGGCCCTTCCACTTGTGTTCCACAATCTACCTCAATAATAGACTCAACATTTATCTATTTTATTCATTCAGGGAAAACATGGTTACTATCTGAATGAACTTTGATATGCTTAATGAAATTGCAGCTGTGGTCCTAGGTACTTTTTGATAGTGTTATATCAACATGAATAAATAGAAGGGGAAAGAGGGATTTAATCCAAAAGTCAATTAAAACAGGGGTCTCCAACCTTGGCCACTTTAAGATTTGTGGACTCCAACTCCCAGAATTCCTCAGCCAGCAAATCTGGCTGAGGAATTCTGGGAGTTGAAGTCCACAAGTCTTAAGGTGGCCAAGATTGGAGACCCCTGCATTGAAAGACTGGTATTTTTAAAAACAATAAACACAGGGATATATCTATTTTTCCTGTTTAGAACAGTTATTACAAAGGAGTAATATCAATATTGTTGCGTTCTGAAAGGACTGAACTGAAGTCTTCACTCCAGTCCATACTTCCAGCAGGAACATGGACTATTCCTATTGACTGATGCCATTTGACAGCTGACGATAAAAGGGAGCTGTCAAATGGCATCAGTTGTTGTCCGCCAGCTGGCTGCCTTGTTAACGCGGCAGTTGTGGCAACCCTTTATTATTATAATAAAGTTTAAAGCTGAAGTTTGTTCTGCATTCGCCTCAGTCATTCTGCCACTCACACTCCACTGGTGACAAGGGAGGGATACATGTAAGAGGCAATCAAGCAAAGAATCGCTGAGCGAAGTCACTACAAAAACTGCCAAAGCCACTACCAAGCTGTACGTCACTTTAAGAGCTTACTGTCCTTATTGTTACCATTGCAAATTCAGAGGTGGATGCCTTGTTCAAAGACAATGTTGATGTGTTCAGTGAAGGCCTAGGCTGTTACTTGGGTACCCCAATATCTTTCAACTTGGACCCTCCAGCAGTTCCAATCCGTTTAAAGCCTCAAAGAGTACCTTTTGCAATCTGGCCTAAGCTGGACAAGGAAATAAACAAATTAATTAACCAGGGCATATTAGAGCCTGTGGACTTCACAAAGTGGGAGACCCCAATAGGGAGGCCCCTGAAGAAAGATGGCAGTTTAAGAATTTGCACCGACTACAAGTGCTCTTTAAACAAATACTTACAAATCAGGGCTAATCCAGTCCCAATTATCCAGCACCTGCTGCATTCTTTTGAGCCAGGAACCATTTTCGTGAAGCTAGACATGTCACAAACATATCAACAGTTCCCTGTTGATGACACATCCACAGAGCTACAAACTATTGTAACACACAGGGGTGCTTTTAAGTGTAGGCGCCTCCAATTTGGAGTCAGTGTGGCCCCAGGGATTTTCCAATCATTAATGGAGAGACTGCTTCAAGGATTACCTGGCATAATACCTTATTTCAATGATATTTTAATATCTGCCTCTGACAATCCTCAGTTACTGCAGAGAGTCAGAGGTGTTGTCAAGTGTTTCAGAAAGTCTGGTCTCAAATTAAAAAAGGAGAAATGCACTATTGCCACTCCACAGGTTGAATTTTTGGGCACAGAATTGACGCCTCTGGCATTCACCCAATTGAATCAAAAGTAAGGGCTATTCATGAGGCACCCACACCAACTAATAAAACTGAACTCAGTCTTTTTTGGGACTCCTTAACTACTACACTTCATTTTTGCACCATAAGATTTCCATTGCAGAACCTCTGCATAGACTCCTGGACAAAAAATCCTCTTGGCATTGGGGACCTAAGGAAGCCTATGCTTTCAAAGCAGTCAAATCATTGCTTACATCTGATGCTGTTCTAATTCAATTCAACAAAAATTTGCCTTTTGTCTTAGTTGCAGGTGCATCACCTTTTGGCATTGGAGCCATTTTACTTCACAGACTGCCTAATGGATCTGAGGCACCCATTGCCTTTTTATCCAGACTATTATCCCCAGCAGAGTGCAACTTCAGTCAAATTGACAAAGAGGCTTTGGTTGCGGTTGCATCAGTTAAGAAGTTCCATTAGTTTCTCGATGGTCACCATTTTCAATTATTAACAGATTAAAAGCCTCTTTTGGGTCTTCTGTCAGACAACAAACACCTCAGATTTTGTCTCCAAGAATAACCAGGTGGACATTATTTCTGGCTGCATATTCCTATACGCTGGTTCATCAAACAGGCAAAAGCTTCAGCCATGCTGATGCCCTTAGTCACTGCTCCCTGCCCATTCCAGTAGAGGATCCTGTACTGACCAATGCTGTGTTCCTGATCAATGACCTCAAGCTTCCCACCACTGCTTCTGATATTGCTGACCACTTTGCCAGGGACAAGGTAATTTCCCAAGTCCTTGACTGGGTGGGAAGGAGGTGGCCTACAGCCCCTTATTCATCCAAATTCTTGCCTTTCAAAATTTGCCAGCAAAAATTGTCTTCCTTGCAAGGCTGCCTCCTTTGGGGAACCAGGGTAGTTATCCTTTCCCAGTTGCAGACCTCAGTTTTGGAAGTCCTGCATGAGGATCATCCTGGCATTGTCAGGATGAAGGCTCTAGCTCACAGTTATGAATGGTGGCCAGGCATGGATACTCAGATTACTAGCTGGGTGAATGCTTGTCAGCCATGCCAGGCCACCAGACCTTCTCCATCAGCATCCACTCCAAGAACATGTGAAGATTGAGGGGCCTTCTGGTTGAGGTTGCATATTGATTTGGCTGGCCCTTTTCATGGATGAATATTCTTAGTGATGGTTGACTCTTTTTTTAAATAGGTAGAGCTGACCTTAATGACCACCACAACTTCAGAAGCTTTCACTAAGTCCCTAATGAGAATGTTCACCACCCATGGCCTCCCTGACACCATTGTGTCTGATAATGGCCCCCAGTTCACATCCTGTGAATTTGACATTTTCCTAGCAAACCAAGGAATCAGACATGCCCTAACAGCTCCCTTTCACCCTGCCAGTAATGGTCTGGCTGAAAGGGCAGTCAGATCTGCTAAGGATATTCTGGAGAGGCTTGGGCCCATAGATTGGCACTCCAGACTTGCTAAGTATCTCCTAATCCAGCATACAACTCCCTGTGCCACCACAAATAGGTCTCCAGCTGAAGTCCTCATGGGTCGCCGTCTGAGGATCACTTTAGACAGACTCCATCCAAATTACGCCCCAGTCACACCCCTAGGCTCAAATAGCCAGACTAGGAAGTTTGCCAAAAATGACCAGGTTTATGCCAGGAACTATGCTTGTTAACCTTTGTGGATACCCAGGCAGATTATGGCAGTAACCGGCCCTAAGTCTTACAGAGTCCCATTGCAAGATGGTCACATTTGATATTGCCATGTTGACCAATTAAAGAGGCGTTGGAGTCCTTCTATAGGTGATCTTCTGGACATTCTTGCTGCATCGAGACCATCAGCACCCAAGGATGCTCACCACAAACCTGACAGCAACATGAGCCTACCTGGACAATCATTGGTCACGCACCCCGAGCTGTCTGAAGCTGTGACACCTGCTGCCTGCATCACCAGAAGCTGCCCGCCAAGCAAAGGAGTTCCATCCTGCAGCAGCACCATTGGAGCCTAGAAGATCTGGCTGTCTGCGCAAGTGCCCAAGTTATCTAAAGGACTGTGCATGCTCCATTTGGGGAAAAAGGAGTGTTGCATTCTGAAAGACTGAGCTGAAGTCTTCACTCCAGTCCATGCTTCCAGCAGGAACACGGACCGTTCCTATTGGCTGATGCTGTTTGACAGATGACTATAAAAGGGAGCTGTCAAATGGCATCAGCTGTTGCCCGTCAGCTGGCTGCCTTGTTAGTGCAGCAGGCGCGGTAACCCTTTGTTGTTATAATAAAGTTTAAAACTGAAGTTTGCTCTGTGTTCGCCTCAGTCATTCCGCTGCTCACACTACAAATATGGATTCAATATCAGTATTAATATTGAAATCAGTTTCAATGTGGACCACAATCTGAAAACATTTCTTTCAAATTAGTGCATTTGGACTTGTAATTTAAATAAAATCGAGGAAGTTTTCTGGGATACTGGATACCAAATCAGTTCTTTGTTCCATGAAAATTTCAAGGACATTACAATTTCATTCAGTGTTCATGTAATCAGGCAAAACTTCAGAAAGGAAATTCATATACCTTAGAAGGAAATGTCTATAACACTAACCAATGTTTCCACAGCATCCAACTAACTAAAGAATAGCTGGTCAACAGAAAGGTCATTTATCTCAAACCTGCCTCTGACTCAATTGTTAGGGGAATTTAATACTGTGTAACTATGATAAACTATTGATCAAGATGGCACAATCCACTGTGATTATGCAAGAGTTATAAACATGTGCTATTCCCTGGGCAAGAAAATGTACAAAGTGGTCAGTTAAAAAGTTGATTACAGAACCAATTTCTCCAGTTAAATTATTGCTTTCAGCAATCAAGGTTTCCCTAATAGCTATCAAATCGGAGAGGTTACTTGTCTCATAATAAACAACAGAGGAAGTTCATTGTGTTCTCTGTCTCTCACTCTGTGGTGCTCGCTCTCTCTCTCTCTGTCCCTCTTTCTCTCCACATGTAAATTACACAATTAAAACCTGGTGCATGATTATATAGTTAAATAAACAAGAGACCCAGTAACTTTGGAGGGACATGATCTCCAACTGGGGTGGCATGCCTTCCTATGGTGTGGGAAAAACAAAATACATAGGTACTTTCACAGACATTCTGTTAGAAATTTGGTATTGTTAGTGTGGGAAAAAAATTAAAGAAAAACACTATTTGAAAATACCAGTCTGGCTCTCCACAATGGAGGCACTGATGCATCTGAATGTTGTTAACATGGAAAAAATTACAGCATGAAAAAGGGGAACTTAAAACTAAACAGGAGATGAATAGTCAAGGAATTGATTTAGTGTGGTGGCTGCATATGAAAATGCTATCAAGATATGAAAAAGACAGTTTTTATAAAGAATCAACTGAACTAGATCAGATACTAACAGGGACAGATGAAAAACTAATTTAAAAGTTACAGCTATTTTTTGAGCATTAAAAGAAGAACAATGATAGTATGGGCTAAAAATTTTGGTAATACTAAAGTTAGATAAATGGCAGAAATTGTGGGATAAGAATTATAAATTAACAATGTCAACTGCATATAAAGAAAATCTATATAAAATGTTTTGTAGATGGTACTTTTCACCAGCGAGGTTGACAAAGATGTTTAAAGACATGTCCGCTGAATGATGGAAATGTAATCAGACACAGGGTTTGCATTATCACATGTGGTAGACATGTCCAAAAGCAAAAAATATTGGACAAAAATACATACATGATTAGAAAAAATGGTAAAGCAACACATAGATTTAAAACCTGAAATATTTTTGTTGGGTGTTTTACCAGAAAAGTACTGTATAATAAAGGGAATACATATTTAATTCTACTTGTGTTAATAGCAGCTAGAATTGTGTTTGCACAATAGTGGAAAATTGAAGTGATCCCTGCTGAGGAAAATGTAATAAAAAAACTATTAGAATGTGCAGAAATGGATAGATTAACACTTAAAATTAAGGAGAAGGAAGAAACTGAATACTTTTTATGGTATTTGTTTCATCAGTGGTTAACTAGCAGAAACAGAAGTTAGAAATGTGGAAGCATAAGAGAATGTTTAATTCCATAAGGAAGGTCCACCGAAATGAATAAGTAAATATTACTTTTATTATGTAACCAATATTAATGTTATGAATATTACTGTTTTATTAGGATTTTTATTTCTCAAAGTAACTGTACTCAGACAATGCACTATTTATGTAGACACTGAATTTTTTATATTTAATAAAACCCTTTTAAACTTTGGAAAAAAAAGAATATCATTCAATGTTTTCATTCAATTTCCTTATTTTCTGACTCAGAATACTATTTCTGTATGCACCTTCTTCACCTCTAAGGATTTTACAGTTCATATCCACATCTGAATATTTATTTAGCATATGGCATATCATACATGGACTAGAAATCAAAGGTGGTATTCAGCAGGTTCTGACCAGTTCCTGGAGAACCAGTAGCAGAAATTTTGAGTAGTTCGGAGAACTGGCAAATACCACCTCTGATTGGAGATTTTACAGTATCCTTCGCCTGCCACACTCACCAAGCCATGCCCACAGAACCAGCAGTAAAAAAAAATTGAATCCCATCATTGCTATATTAACATTTTGCCAAGATTATTAAAACACAACGAAGTATACATGTTAAAAAGATCTGTGTTCAAATGTCAATATCTAGGCCAACTAACTGCTGAAGTTAGTTGCATTGTTTATATTAAAAACAAAAATCAGATACTGCTCTCAGCTTACAGCTGATATACAGTACTTTTAATTTACAGCTGGTTTTGATGTGATCTACAATTTGATGTGGGAGTCTGTAATCACACTGAGGGGAGGATACTGTTCCTTATTTGTACAGAGAGTCTTGGCAGGTACCATGTGAGGTGTGAATCCTATTCAGGATTGTCCATTGCTGATGTGGTAGTTCAAACCCTGGTACTTTTTTTGTGGGGTGTGACACTAGTTCACCTCTTCAGGAAGCACCTTGGATAGCACAAATTAGTAGTTGCTGGCTGCGAGACTACTCCACATTTGGATATGTCAAGACTGCAGCAAATTGGTGACTTTAGTAGACATATAATTATTTCTTCACTTAACTCTCTGAATAAACTTTGTAGATAAGAATCAATAGCCCTCTCACCCTGAGTAACTTTACAGAGATAAATTGTCCTGCAGGCACTTGGAAAGGTTATTATTCCCAAGTCTTTAAAAACAAAAGGCTAAACTATTTGAATTCAACACACATTTTCCCAATAAAATTAATGTATATTTCATAATATATGGAATTCTTCTACAAGAATCCTTCTTCATTCCACAGTAACCCATGAGCTTCTGATTCATAACTGTAAAACTTGCTTCTTGAACTTGCATGACAGATTGATTGTTGGCAAATCTTACATGGGGTTTTTTTTTTTGAAAAAAGCAAAATGATTCTGAAAATGAGCATTGAAAATATGTTGAAAGAAGAAATACTCACCGTCTACTGATGTCTTTTGAATATCTCTAAGAGGCCACACATGAGATAATATTTTTCATTCCATCACATCACTTATAAAATTCCAACTTTTATAATTTGCATAATTTGCAAGATGGTGTCACAATGCACATGACATCATCATGATTTTTAATTTTTTAATAGTTTTGAAATGTCTAGTTTTATTGTTGGTAAGTTATTATTGGTGATATGGGTCTCATATACATTTACTAAATAAAAATAAAATAATGGGGCATGTCAATAATTATGTCATAAACAAGAGAAAGTTACAGAATAGGTTTCTCCACTTTTGTGCATTTGGTATATTTGAACTTCACTTCTAACAAATATGGCAATGAAATTATAAAGATTTTACAGAAATGTTGCATTCTTTGATGAAAATTTAAAGCCAGTAAGCTGATGTACATCAAGTGTCATTTTCTGCTTAATGTTATTTGTTTATTTAAAGCTGTTGGAAAACTGGGTGAAGGAAATTCCCTTCTATGGGAGAGAAGGAAGGAGGAGAGAATCATTCTGCCTTTCTTTTTAAGTATGGGAAAGTCATTTGAGTAACAATTATATAATTATGGCTGAAATCTTCCAACCCCCATTCCTTTTCTCAAATTATCTCAGTGAAAAAGACTGTTCAATTCTGGTCTAAACAACATGTAAGAAAGACAAAGAAAGAAAAGGGAATGTTTCAAAAGTTCACCAGCAAAAGAACAGTTTCATTGTCTGGTATAGCCAGGAAGAGGGTAATTAACCCTTCATTTTTACGTTATGAGACCATGAGATTCAAGCAACACACTGAAATTCATCTTACCAAATTCTAAATACTTCTAAAAGTAAGAAGGAGATTTGCTTAGTCACTTTCCAGGATTCTGTATCCTAATCCTTATGAAATCCATCAATGAACCTTGCTTCCCTGATCCTGTTCTGTTGCTTGGGATAGTGAACAAATCTTCAATGCACAATTACAGTGTAGAAAAGCAGCTGACGAGGGGTTTTGGACAACTTGCAGTGGCCAACTTACCATTGTGGCACAACTTGCCAATTTGCCTCAGGACAACTCACCACAGGACAAGTGTTACATAACATAGAATAAATGGTGAAATGGAATGATTAAAGAAAGGGTGCTGAAGGAGGGACAAAATGAAATGCGAGTGGCAAAAATTAAAATAATGTTTTAATTATTTTAAATAACTAAATTGAATTGTTGAATTGTCCAGTGGTGAACTGGCCATGGCAAGTTGTTCCATAGTGAGTTGGCTATGGAAAATTGGCCATGGAAAATTGTCCATAGCAAGATAGCCATGGTAAGTTGGTTGTGGTGAGTTGTTCTCTTTCACTGCTGAGCACCGGCTTATGAATTCTAGTGAATTGTGAATGTGAATTGTGAATTCTAGTGAATGAAAACTAGTCTCTCTCATTTTCCGATTCCAGCATATATTTTGGAATAATAATAATTTCTACTTACAGGCAAAATATATGATTATAATGATCAGTGGCCGATAAGTAAACTTTAGAATTTGTCTTTAAAATATTCAAAACATTTAAGTTTCTAGTCCTTTGTATTTAAATCTACAATTAATTTTTAAAATAATGTTGGAGGTGGAGGTTGACAGGTAGATTCAAAAGAAAAAGATAGAAATTATGCCACATCAACCAAACCTGAATTATGGGAAATATTTTGACAGAAAATATCATTCATTCCAACCCTTCAAAATCCCAAGACCTGTTTCTCCCTGCAAAATCTCATATATGGTTCTCTTTCCTACTAACCAGAAAATTGGGGCATAGATTGAAAGACAAAGATGGAATGTTCATAATTCTTTCAGGTCAGCAACAACTTAGTGGGCCACAATATTTTTTATTTTTACATGCTGCCTATGCAGACACAATTCTACTGTATCTTCTACTTTTATCACCTGGATAAATCCAGAAGGGGAGAGATTTCTTGAACAAACAAACATAAATTACAAGTTCTGTGCAAATTCAAGAAAGGCAGATGGAGGAGGAAAAAAAAAAAACAGGAATGGAATGAATGCTAATTCAAGTCGAGAAAAGCTCAGAAACCCATAAATCTCTTCTGAGTTATGAGGAAACCTGATGCTAGGATGCTTTGTTGCGTATCTAATGCATTATTAATTTTCTTTCACCTATCAACTTTATCAACAGTGGTTTTACAGTATTCTACATTTATGAAACTTTCTAGAGCAACAGGAAATTTATTCTTCTCTGCAGCTCCTAATGATTACACAAGTCACTGTTTGAAACCTTCTGATCTTCTCCAAACCTGCATGTGTACTGATGCCACAACACAATTTGTCACAGCACAACTTGCAGATGTTTCCTAGGCAACTAAATGATTTAAAAGATTGACCTTTCTTCTCCATATAATATATATAAACATATATTGATCTTCAGCTTTCAATCTAGCTGGATAATGAAAGTAGTAGCATCAGTGGTGAGATTCAACTAGTGTCACAACCAATTTGGTGAGTGTGTGATTTATGCACGTACACAGCATTTAGAAGAGATTATTTTTAACTATAACACTTACCTTCTGCTGCAGCCCCGGTGAGTAAAACAGCTTATGCACGGCAAACTACTCTGCTGTGCGAATCAGCTGTGCTCAAAAACAAGGAAATAAAGCACAGGAAAAGGGCAGGAGTGGGTGGTTGGGTGGGTCGGGCCAAAATGATCACCGGAAGTTCTGGTTTGCCCCAACTGGTCAGAACCAGTAGAATCCCACTCTAGGTAGCATCCTACACTCTGTAGAAGGGTTGCTTTCACCAGCTAATAATTTTCTGCTGAGAAATACTATATTGTGCTTTAATAAATGACACAGATTTACTCCCTGTTCATATCAAACCTATGTGTAAAATCTCACTGCTAATCTACTATAATATTCAAATATTATACAATTTCTCCTATGACAAAAATAATACAAGTACTTAATACTTGACTTACAACCACAATTGAGCCCAAAATGCTTGTTGCTAAATGAAGCATTTGTGAGTTTTGCCTCATTTTACAACTTTTCTTGCCACACTTGTTAAGTGAATCACTGCAGTTGTTAAGTCAGTAGCACAGTTGTTAAGTGAATCTGGCTTTCCTATTGACTTTGTTAAAAGGATGCAAAAAGTAATTCACATGACCGGCAGCTGTCATAAATATGAGTCACTTGCTGAAGGGGATGCTGCAGTGGTCATAAGTGTGAAAAACGAACATAAGTCACTTTTTTCCATGGAGTTGTAACTTTGAATGATCGCTAAGTGAATTGTTGCAAGTCAAAGACGACCTGTGCAGTGCTTTTTTTAAAACAAAATGATGCTCATTGACCTGTACCTCAACATGAAATAATGGAATATTCCTGAAAATATAAGTGTCCTTGATACATTAATACACAAGTCTACGTATTTGGAAAAGGCAATGTTTTGATTTTCATAAAACAGTCTCTGAAAACTGGCAGCCAATAGTTTTCAAAGATTGCCCCTCTTCCTCTGAATTCATTTAATTTGCTGATCTTCTTTAGTCATCCATGGAATTTTTTGTGAACTTACAAAAGAACATTCAAGGTCCCCACTTCTATGTTTTTGTATACAGTATCTATTTTCTAGTCTGCACACTTTGGGAAGCGCATTTCTCTGAGTCTTTTTCACATATGCTGTTCATGTTTTTTTAGTGTATGGTATTCTGCAACACATGAATTGAGCTGCCACTGGAGTGAGGTCAGATTGTTTCCTGTCTTCCCTGGTAAGCAGAAAGGCACCTGTTCCAAAGACAGCTTGAGATCAATAAGTGCTTCCTCTTCTGTTTTGCTCTGATATACATTGTTAAAATGATGACAATATGCATAGAGTTGATAGGAAGGGGAAAAGATACCAGAGTCCAAGGACTCCCAATGAAATTGAAGGTTAGGTAATTAGGACATAAAAAAGAAAGTGCTTCTTCAATGCATTACATAGCCGCAACCATCAACGAAAATAGCATTAAAAGAAGATTTGTCACATTTATGGAGAAGGTGATAAAAACCTATTCATCAGGGTTTTACATACTTCTTCAGAGGCAATAGTGTTGCAGAGGCAAAATAAGACAGGGCTTTCTCATTCATGTGACATTGTTATGTTCAAGCATCTGATCATCCATTGTAGAAGCAACGTTGGCAGATTAGATATGGTACACCATGTCTTTCAATCAGCTTTTTTCATTGTGCTTCAACAAAGCTTTTTTTCCATGATGCCTCAATGGATCATTTCAGAATCCTTCAAGACAGTGTCAGGTATTGCCACTTTCTGGATCCTAACAGATATCACAATTCAGGTGTATGTTCAGAAAATCTTCATAACTGAGAGCTTATCAAGAGAGGGAACTAGGAAATTTCAAAAAAATGGGAAAGCAATATAAATAAATTCTGCATCACAGCTGCAAAACCTATCCAAGTTATATTTATGTTTACCGACAAAGAAATAAAGGGAGACTAGTATAGATCTATTTCAAGTTATTTAGCTCTTATCAGCAAGCATAAATTCAACACAAAAATAGTTTGTCGCAAAAGTGATGGCCTGAGAAGGCTTCTGAATTAGGGCTGAAAGGCAAAAGCAGAAGGAATATGCTCTGTCCCATAATTGGATAGACCAGGTTGCTCTGATAGACTGGTCTCACTGGGAAAAAAACACTTATCCAAGTTATGGTTTCTGAACTGACCCATAGTATTCAACTAGGGAATCATCTCATTGCTGGGCATTCAGGAAGTTAATGTGTGCCTGATTTCCACAGTATCCATGGGCAATATTTATGGTAGAGCAGAGGTAAATATTCATTAAACAAACAAGCAAGCAAAATCACATCTTGATGCATACCATGGTTTGATGAACTGTCTAGTAGGATTTGAAATCAATCAAGCAGTCAGAGTTGGTTGGCTATCAGATGAAACATATATATTATTGAGACAATACATAATATTCAAGTAAAAAATTTATTTATTTGTATCCTCCCTTTATTACTTTTACAAATCATTCAAGGAAGCAAACATATCCACCTTCTTTCTCTTATTTGCCCTATGAGATGCGATGGGCTGAGAGAGTCATACATATGATAATCACAAACATTCTACAAATTGCAAATATGTTAAATTCAAGGTAGAAGTCCTGAACACTCCAGAAATCTTTGCATGTTAGTATCTCTTACTTAAATCCAGTTTAATGAATTTGTTTTCAGGTTTAATCAGTGACTGAAAGTTAGCTATATGTCATTAGCTATCAGTCTAGTCTTGTGAAAAGAAGGACTAGGGGATGACATGATAGCAATGTTCCAATATTTGAGGGGCTGCCAAAAAGAAGACGGGGTCAACCTATTCTCCAAAGCAGAGGGAAGGACAAGAAGCAATGGATGGAAACTAACCAAGGAGAGAAGCAACCTAAAACTAAGGAGAAATTTCCTAACAGTGAGAACAATTAACCAGTGGAATGATTTGCCTTCAGAAATTGTGGATACTCCATTACTGGAGGCTTTTAAGAAGAGATTGGACAATCATTTGTCTGGAATGGCATAGGGTCTCCTTGTTGACCAGGGGCTTAGACTAGAAGACTTCCAAGGTCCTTTCCAATTCTGTTATTTAGTGTTGGGAATCTAAAGAGTCCCAACTGGGGCAAGAGTACGATTCAACTGGTGTAACAACCGGTTTGGTGAACACACACTTTGCTGATCCTTGCTCACAACTGATCCTTGGAGCTACCAGTTAAACCAAATTGGTCCAAACCAGTAGAATCCCATCCCTGACTGAAGGACCCTCCTTTGTTGCAGTGTTGATGAAATCACCCTCCATCTTGGTGTGGGACCCTTCCACCTTTGCTATATTGCCATATCCAAGGAGATACACACCCTACAGTTGTAATATGTCCCTTGCAAATTCCCCAGATTTGCTGTTTTACCATAACCTTTGCAGCTATACTTTCCTATATTCATAGGTACCCACATGCATGTATAGGGGCTTAGTTCATTTGTATAAAAACTAATTAACAGGAATACCTCTTTCAAATACCTTTGGTAGTTAATTAATTTTGATTTCCTGCTGCCTTGTTGGCAAGGGATAATAAAATCTGATCCTTGGTATATGCTTTTAAACACATGCAAACACAGATATATTACACAAATCCCTGGAAAGAATAAATAATTCATTATTCTGAAACTTAGAAATGTATCTGTGGAAAAATATTTCTTACTTGTGTTTGAAGACTGGCCACTAAGGTCCTAGTTGAGATTAATATCTATTGAGATTTGGAAGGAATAGACTGACCCCTTTTAAAATCTAATTAGACACCTGTCAGTATGACAGTGTTATAAGATATGTGTTATGCAGAATAAAGCTAGACTTTAATTGAGAGTATACTCAAGAAGGAACTTAACCAATCATGGTCTCAAAATAAGTCTATGTCTGATAGATTCTTACAGACCATCACTCTGATTCTGTGCTTCTTGTATTAATTACTGCAATATTCTCTCATGTACTTCTGTTGACTCACCTTGAACTCCTCATAGTTATTCAACTGCTGTCTGCCAAAATATTCACTTCTCTTGTCACTCTGACTGAGTACATTAGCTTTTTTGTCTGTTCCTGATTTAAGCACAAGATCAATCCTGATCTTTTCAAACCTTTCCTATTATCAAAGTCCTCAACTTATAACCATAATGGAGCCTGCCCATTGAATTTGTAAATTATGACCATTAAAAAGCAGATCACCTAAGTGACTGCCCCATTTTTTATGATCTTTTGTTTTTTGTTGCAGTAGTTGTTAAGTGATTGCCATGATCATACCACAGTCACTCGGAAAACCAATTTTTCACTTTCGGCTGGCTTTACCAAAAGTCTGACGTAAATATTGGTTTTTGGCAAAAAAAAAAAAAAAAAGTCACAAAACACAGTCATGTAACCAGAGGATATTGCAAATGGCTGTAAATGTGGCTGGTATCTGAGTGCAGTCATGTGACTACGGGGGGTTTGAGACACAGATGTTAGAACCTTGAAACCAGGTTGTAAGTATTCTTGGGGATGTCCATCTTATCTTTGAATGATAGCTAAGCAATGGGAAATAAGTCCAAGATTACCTTATACCTGTGATAGCAAACCTATGGCACACATGCCGGAAGTGGCATGCAAAGCCATTTCTGCTGGCACGCGAGGGGTCCCCCAAAACAGACCCATTGCTCATGCGCACAGTGTCAGCCAGCTGATTATTGAGATGCACATGCATGCACAAGGGGGCACACATGGGGGGGGTCGTGCACGCATGCACATAGGTGTGCGGTACACACGCAGGGGGGCAGGTATTCCCTCACACATTGCATTATAGGTTCAGGAATGTGTGCGCACGTGCACTTTTGACACACAATGAGGAAAAGGTTAGCCATCACTGCTTTGTGTCCTCTTGGCTTTCTGATCCTGTTACTTCATATATTCTGACCTTCATTCAGCTCTATGTGCTTCTTGAACATCAGATTCTTTCTTAACCCCAGATTTCTTCATAAAACGCAACTCACCTTTACTTTCTTCTAATACCATATATCCTTAAAAAATATTCACCTAAAACATTTTGCATGGTCAGCCTATTTCTATATTCTGCTACAATTTTTCCTCACTTAAGGCCTTCCATTTATATTTAAACTCTAGCAGCAAGAATTCCTAGACAGCTTGGTGCATGAACTCTCCAAATTGTAATCCTATCACAGCAATTGGGCATGATGTATGGCAAGCCTATTTGTCAGCTCTTCTCATCCAGACAAGAAACAAAGTCTATCAGTACTAATGGTGTAATAAGTACTAAAGATACAATAACAGAATCTTATAGATTTGAAAGCATTGCTTTACTTTTACTAATTACTTTTACTTGTATTTTACTAGCATTTTTATTTCTAATCCAGAAATCTTTTGAGATGCTTCCCACCTTCCTTTTGCTTCTGTCGGCTGAATATCTTTTGCAGCGAATAGTATAGTTAACCCCTCACCCTCATGAAGCAAGCAAACAAAAACACTATACATTTAGCAAATGAAAAATAACACAAGATTGCAGAATTATATGTTCAATAACTGGCATCATACTGATTTTTCTTTGCTTCACTGTCAATATGGTAAACTATAGAAACCAGGTGGGCTGACCAGATAGCAGTAGATGAAAAATAATGTATTAGAAACATTAGCTTACCTATAATTTATCATGAAATGGTCACAGAGAAAACAAATACAACCTTACCACTCACTGAAATCAGTCTTCTAAGAATGAAAAATATACTGAGGTCTTAAAGCTACCTGGTGATACAAGATATTTTTTCTTCAATTTATCAGATAATATTCATAATTCCTTTTAACTCATATAGTTTTGGAATTTGCTAGATCTCCAAATGCACACTGTGTGTAAGTTACATTAGTTGTCTGCAATAATATAGCTTCCATATTCATCTGCATGTCTGAAGAGGGAGTTTGCAGATGTTGTAGTTGTTAGTTGCAAAGTCATGTCTGACCCATCACAACTCCATAGACAACATTCCTCCAGGCCTTCCTGTCCTCTATCATCCCCCGGAATCCATTTAAGCTCATGCCTACTGCTTCAGTGAGTCCATCCAGCCACCTCATTCTATGCCATCCCCTTCTTCTATTGCCCTCAATCTTTGCCAGCATTCGGCTCTTCTCCAGTGAGTCCTTCCTTCTCATTAGGTGGCCAAAATATCTGAGTTTCATCTTCAGGATCTGGCCTTCTAAAGAGAAGTCAGGGTTGATCTCCTGGGCTTGGCTAGTAAAGCTAATAAAGCTTCTAGTAAAGAGAAGGACCAGGGTACACATGATAACAGTCTTCCAATATTTCAGGGGCTGCCACAGAGAGGAAAGGATCAAGCTATTTTCTAAGCGCCCGTAGACCAGACAAGGAATAATAGATGGAAACTGAATAAGAGAGATTTAACCTGGAAATAAGGAGAAACTTTCTCACAGTGAGAACTATCAACCAATGGAACAGCTTGTCTTCAAAAGTTGTGGGAGTGCCATCACTCACTTTCAAGAAGAGATTGGACTGCCATTTGTCAGAAATGGTGTAGGGTCTCTCACTTGAGCAGGGGGTTGGACCAGATGACCTCCAAGGTACCTTCCAACTCTGATTATCTGTTATCTGAAATATTATCTGTTATCTCTAGGACAGACTGGTTTGATCGCCTTGCAGTCCAAGGGATATTGTAGATATTCGATAATGTATAATGTGCTTTCTGACATATAATGTTGTTTGAGAGCAACCACCCTGGCTGGGAGGAGGACTCAAGCATGGAATTAGCTTGGACTCACTATTTGAACACAAAAGGCTTAGGTCTGACCTTCCCTGAATGCCTTAGACCAGGGTTGTCAAACTCATGGCATCACAGCGGTATCACGTGATATATCTGTGATGGTGAGCCTATGGCATGCGTCCCACAAGTGGCATGCAGAGCCACTTGTGCAGGCATGCGAGCCACAGCCAAACTTACCTCACCTTACCTTTTTGGCCCTTTCAAGCCCGAAAAACAGGCCTGTTTTGTCACTTCCTGTATTTTCAGAAATACCAGAAGTGATGAAATGGGCCCATTTTTGGGCCTTCAAAGGCTACAGAGGCTTCCTTCGTGCCTCTGGGAGGCTGAAAAAAGCATTAAATGGGCCAAAAATCAGCTGGGAGGTGCACGTATATGCAGTGGCAGAGCAGAAATCGCACACGATGCACAGGGAGTGTGGAGGGCTGCGTGCATTGCCTTCTGGGTGCTGGCATACGAGCATGTGCATGTGTGTGTCTGCACAATTTTTGGCACAGGAACCCAAAAAGGCTAGCCACCACTGTGATATATCATGACTTTTTCTCCCTTCGCTAAACTGGACGTGGGCATGGCTAATGGGCTGCAAGTTTGACAGTCCTGCCTTAAACCCTCTTCTAACAGTTCTCAAGACAAATCTGGAAATCTGGGGTGGTTTCTATGCAATAGGTAAAGAACAATAAAGTTGTTCAGGTTGAACCTGTTATGTGTTCAAAAGCACCAAAGGTGCTTTTTTTCAAGAGGCAACTGGATTTTCTGTTTTTTCTTTGAAGACGTATCGGTTCTTATCCAAGAAATTATTCACTCTGATTGGATGATGGGGAATGGAAGGATCATTGGAATGGAAGGACCATCCAGTCAGAGCTGAAAAAACTTTATTTTATTTTTATTTATGTATTTATTTATTTTGTCAAATGCATACAATATAATAGAAATAAGAATAAACATAAGTTTAAATATAAGAAATAGGAACTAATAATTTGGGACAATAGGACAGGGATGGTAGGCACAATTGTACACCTTGTATAAGAAGTTAAACGTCTTCAAAGAAAAAACAGAAAGTCCAGTTGTCTATTGAAAAATAAAAGCACCTTTGGGACAACCAGGACCTGGATAACTGAGAATCTCCATAGACACTTACATGTGTGAATCTGATTGTTCATGATTAATAGATGCCCATGGAAATTCTTTTCCAACATAAAGAGCAATTATGAAAGAAGCAAAAAGATCATCAGAAGAGAAAATTTCCAAACAAGAGATGTTAAATTATTAATTTGGCAATTTGACCAAATCTAACTATTTGTGCTTTTAACTATTTCTTCAACATAAATATCTAACTAATGTAAAGTGTTTTTGCTGAAGAGTCTAATTACAAAAATGCTGGTCTTATGTTTTCCATGGATGTGAAGAAAGTAAAGGGGAGTTGGGTGAATGATGAATAGCCTGCAGTCAATGCCTAGCTATAACTATAGCAATCCTAAATCTATTCAGGAGTGAGCCAGAACATTAATCACTATTTTTTAAATAATTTCAGAAGACCAGCTGTTCACACAAATAATTTCTATGACTTTCTCATAACCCAGCTTTACTGAAATGATTCATTTAATAGCTGGTTTATACGATGGCAATATCTGAAAATTTGGACAAGTCTAAAGTACTAGTAACCATGGAGCTTCTTCATTAAAGCTTGATTACCTGAATGACATACATGAACCTGAATTAGGTTATGTTTTGCACTTTGATGAAAGCTGCAATTTGAGAGGTAACCTGGTTATTGAAGGATACAGTAAATGTCATATTGCCAGAGCTGTAGAAATTAAGCTGATGTCTTCCCTCTACCATAGTCATTATTCCATACTTCACTATACAAATAACTAATTTTTTTCTGATGATAAGCGGTGTGGGAAGCATGTGTACAGTTCTGATTCAATGCTAGTGAACAGAACAAAACTGAAATAACCATATTTTCCCTGCTTTTTAATAAATACTATTGACCAATATTAAATGCTCATTGCACAGGAAACAATCTTTCTCAAGTACTCCTAGATCCATTTGCTTCATGAACACCATTTGCGAGATTTTTTTTGTTTTGAAAGGAGAATATTTGTGGCTCAGGGTTGAAATGAGGAGTCTTTGATGCACTCTGAATTTGGTTGTTTTCTTGCAGATGTTTCATTACCCAATAAGGCAACATCATCAGTGCTAGATGATATTACGTAGTTTGAGTGATGAAACTTCTGCAAGAAAACAACCAAGCCCAGAGAGCACCAAGGATCTCCCAGATTACTTTTTTTAATGGCCAAATACTCTTCTTCATTTGGTGCCTTTATCATTTTAGAATCAAATCAGATCTTCCTAATTTTTAAGGGCTTTTCATTTGGAGTTTTCCAGTTATTATCTGCCATAAGCTGTGATAGATAGATAGACAGATAGACAGATAGACAGATAGACAGATAGACAGATAGA
>BLBF01000026.1:27460131-27486946 GCA_015471245.1 Laticauda colubrina
TCTATCTATCTATCTATCTATCTATCTATCTATCTATCTATCTATCTGTTTTCTTAAGTTTTCGCGGGTACTTACATGTATGCTGTATATCAGAGCCAATGAGTCCTATTTTTGGCATTCTTTAGCTGTCTGGACACTTAGCATATTTGTGCATTGTAATTCAGGTCCAAAAATACTCCAAGATCTAAGACTATCCCCTATAAAACCTTCTGAATTATCCATTCTAAAGTCAAACCAGAGCCAGAATCTAATTTCTTTTATGAAACTTCCCCCTTGCTTCATTTTCTTACAACTCGTATTGTCTTGTTCACTCAGAAATAATACTATATTTCTGAGTAAAATACCACTGAGTTCAAAACCTCATTCCATATGTAACATGGTGTAACTGTAATATTCCTAATACATATTTGCTCTCTTACAAGTATCTCTGGTGCTTCTAAAATGTGAAGAGTGAAGAATAAACAATATTCTGGAACCACTGCTACAAATGCCATGTAATACTGACTACGCTTCAGTCATTTATTAAAAGCAAATACTAAAATCTCTTGAGATATCTTGTGCCTCTCTTTGTGGTTGTTGTTTTCTGTATATAATCATAGCCCCAAGATAATACTATTTCAATGTCCAATCCTATATTTTTCCTGAGTTATTTTTTTATCTCTATGAACGGTGGTTTCTGTTCAGTTTTTATATTGTATCCTCATCTCATTTATCAGACATTGTCTCCCCTAATTTTCTGTGCTGACCTATTCCACCAAAAAAATATTGAAAAAAACAACAACAGCACATGGATATGAGGAAAAGGTTGATCCTAGCACAGATAACCAAAAAGTATGGATGATATATGTGAGAGTACTCTTATGGATGACATTTGATGAACTTCATTACTTTTCTCAAAAACATTACTTTTAAAACACATGGTATGCTTTTTTCTTCAAAAAATCTTGAAGCCTATGGAAGCAGAAATACTGACCTTTCTAACACCAGAAATATAAAATGAAAATTAATTATCAGAAGTGAAAGAATTGAAATGATTGAGAACCAGATTCCAGCTTCTTTTTTTTATATTAATTTTATTTGTCTATTGCTTACAAGATAATAGGTATAGGTAAAAACACAGTTATGAATACATGGATACATATAAGAACTATAAACAAAAAGATAAAAGAAACAATATAACAGAGACAGTAGTCATGTTGGTGCGCTTATGCACACCCCCTACAAACCTCTTAAGAAAGGGGTGAGGCCAATAGTAGACAGTCTAAGGTTAAAGTTTTTGGAGTTTGGGGAAAAATCAGAGAGTCAGGTAGAGTATTCCAGACATTGACCATTCTGTTGCTGAAGTCGTATTTGTTCTGTATAGAATGGTATACTCCAAACAACGCAATCTGATTGGATAGAAAGACCAGTATTGGATTGGTTCATTAGGAACCAATCCAAAAGAGCCACTGAAAGGCGGCAAAGTCAAATAGCTGCCATTGGCTACAAGCCGGCAGGCAAGTCTGCATAAAAAATTCCAGACTGAAAGTGATGGCTGGGAATAACGGGAATCATACGTAGACCGTTTCCTGATGTTTTTAGAGAGCAACGAGATGGAAGAGATCTCAGACCAGTGGAAGAGGGCTGTATTCCTAATGCATTGTGGGCCAACCATATTTAAAATGGCCAAAGCATTGGCGAAGCCCAGAGACGTGAAACAAATGACCTGGTCTGAGCTTCACCGAATGTTAAAGGCCCACTATGCACCGGTAGTGTCAAATCTCATCAAACGACACAAATTCTACAAAAGGGATCAGAAGGAAGGCGAGACCATTGCTGACTTCGTGGCAGCTCTCTGACAACTGGGGGGAGCTTGCGAGTTCCTGAACTTGGATGAAGCCATGCGAGAACGAGTTGTCCTAGGTCTGAGAGACTCTAACTTACAAAGTAAACTACTAAATACACCCAATATCACAGTGGCTGAAGCGATCGCAGAAGCCACAGCAGCAGAAGCCGTGAAAAAGTCAGCGGCCACTATGAAGCAAATGAACTCAAATAATGATGCGATGACCCTATCCAGAGGAAAGAAACAAGCTCCCACCACAACTCATCATGAAGAATTTAACAGTTCATCAGAAACAGAAGATGATGATGATGAGGTCCACTGCCTGTACACCAACAAAAAAAGGCGCAAAAAAAGAAATTGGCAGGAATGCACTGGCTGCGGGAGAATCCACCCTCAAGCCGATTACAGATTCCTTGATGCCATCTGCCGAGCTGGCAAGAAGAGGGGACACATCGAAAAAGTCTGTAGGAATCGGAAGAATAACAGCCCGAACAGACGCAGTAACTCCCTACTACAAGTGGAATCAAAGCATGCTGAAAAGAAATGGGAGTGCAACAAGCGAACCGGCAACCGAGAAAAGACCCATCAAACTGTCACTATTGGAAGCGCCCAGACAGAAAGCGGGAGAAAGGTCAAAATCATTGTAAAAATTGAAGGAAGCCCCTGTGAGATGGAAGTCAACTCAGGATCCTTCCTGTCAATGGTGTCTTGGAACACAATCAGACGGCTGGTTCCAAACATCAAATTAAAAGAGCTCCAGAAACAAAAATTAATTTTAAAAGACTACCAAGGAAACCGAATCCCTGTGGTAGGTCTAGGACTTTTCCGAGTCACAAACAAGCAGCACGCTGAAGTCCTGCCTCTAACAATAGTCGACCAGGACCACCCCAGCCTCCTGGGCATCGAATGGTTCACACCATTGGGCATCGGAATGACCGGGGTGAGCCGAGTAGCCGCAACCGACTGGGAAGAGAGTCTGATACACGAGTTCCAGGACGTCTTCGATGGCACCTTAGGCAGGTACCGGGGGACCCCAATTTCCTTTAGTTTAGACCCTCAAGTAGCACCTAGAAGATTAAAAGCCAGACGAGTCCCCTTTGCTTTAAAGGCCAAAATAGATGAATAGTTAAATAAATTAATTGAGCAAGGGGTCATAGAACCAATTGACCATGCTAGATGGGAGACACCAATAGTAACACCTGTTAAACCTGATGGGTCGTAATGCATCTGCAGAGACTACAAGGCTACCCTGAACCATGCGTTGCAGCAAAGCGCATACCCTGTGCCAATCGTGCAACATTTACTGCACTCGCTTGGGGGAGGAAATTTTTTTGCCAAGCTTGATCTAGCCCAAGCATATCAACAGCTTCCAGTAGACCCAATAACGGCTGAGGCACAGACAATAGTAACTCACAGAGGGGCATTCAATTGTAACAGACTTCAATTTGGAGTGAGCATTGCCCCAGGCATTTTCCAAAGCCTCATGGAATGCCTATTAAATGGAATTAAAGGGGTCATTCCATATTTTGTTGATGCCCTAATTCCGGCTAAAAAAACGACCCAATTAGAGACAAGACTGAAAGAGGTGTTAACAAAATTTAGAGAATCCGGCCTGAAAGTCAAAAAAGAAAAATGCTGTTTAATGACTGATTGCATCAAATTTTTGGGTTACTTAATTGTCGGACAGGGTATACACCCTACAGAAAAAAAAGTCAAGGCTATTAGAGACGCACCACAGCCAAAAAACAAAATGGAGTTGCAAGCATTTTTGGGTCTAATAAACTTCTATAATGTATTCCTCCCTCACAAAGCAACAATAGCAGAACCGTTACATCGCTTATTGGATAAGAAAACTAATTGGACTTGGGGGCATAGAGAACAAAAAGCATTCTGAGGCATAAAAAATCTTTTAACGTCAGACACCGTTCTTATTCAGTTTAGTAACACACTTCCATTGATGGTCACCTGTGACGCCTCATTGTTTGGAGTCGGTGCCATCCTGAGCCACCAACTGCCTGACGAGAGAGAGGCACCAGTCGCCTTTTACTCAAAAACACTTTCTAAAGCAGAACGCAACTATAGTCAACTAGACAGAGAAGCCCTGGCAATTGTCGCGGGAGTTAAACGTTTTCATGAGTACATCTATGGGAGAAGATTTCCATTGTGACTGGTCATAAACTGTTACTAGGAATTTGGTGGGAAACAAACTCACACCGAACATTTTATCTCCCCGAATGACTAGATGGTCAGAATTCCTAGCAGCGTACTCCTACACATTAATCCATCGACCCGGAAAACAGATCTCCCATGCAGACCCATTTAGTTGAACACTGCTGCCAATGACAGAGGATGACCTGGCGCCAACAATTACCACCCTGCAAATAGAAGCCTGCCCCAAACTGCCAATATCTGAAAATGATGTCGCCAGAGCCACCACTAAACATCCAGTGACTACCCGCATTTTAAATTGGGTAGGTAAAGGCTGGCCAGAAAACCAAAAAACTGAAAACTTTAAACCTTTCCGGACCAGATAGACTGAGCTGTCAATACAAAAGGGGTGTTTATTGTGGGGTGATAGGGTGGTAATTCCTTCCAGATTAAATACTAGAGTGTTAGGCATACTTCATGAAGGCCACCCAGGCATCATGAAAATGAAAAGCCTGGCTAGGAGCTATGTCTGGTGGCTTGGTTTAGACAGAGATATTGAATACTGGGTTGCTACATGCAATAAATGCCAGGAAACCAGGCCATCACCACCACAAGCACCTATAAGGGACTGGGAGACCCCACGAGGCCCCTGGTCTCGAATCCATATTGATTTTGCGGGTCCTACTAAGGGACATACATTTTTGATTGTTGTAGATGCATACTCAAATTGGTTGGAATTTGCAGTAATGTCATCTACAACAACCGACGCTGTTATCAAACAACTCAACAAACTATTCACAACCCATGGATTGCCGGACGTCCTAGTGTCCAAGAATGGGCCACAACTAACAGCTATACAATTTGAACAGTACCTAGCCTCTTTAGGTATACACCATGCACTTACCGTGCCAGCCCACCCGGCGGCAAATGGTAGGGCTGAGAGAATGGTCAGGGTTACCAAGGAGGGTTTGGAAAAAATGGACCCAGGGGATGTCCAGGATAAATTGAACCATTTACTCACCCTCCAACATATCACCCTCAGTACTGTAACTAACAAGAGCCCGGCAGAATTGTTAATGGGGAGGAAACTTAGATCACATTTGGATAGGTTACATCCAAACTACACCTTTGAGAAACCCCCCGACTCCTCCAGCCTTTTCCGCACATTTGAAATCGGCGACCTAGTCTATGTGAAAATTTTTACTGGGGACCCTCTATGGCTTCCAGCCACAATCACCCAAATAACAGGTCTCCGGTCCTACCGTCTAACCGTAGACGATGGCAGGGAATGGAAGCAGCACATAGATCAGCTTTGTTCCCAAAATGTTGAGCGAAATACGACCGCGCAACCTCAAACAAAAAAAACTGATAAAAAAAAAACCAGGGGGGGGGGGAAATACAAGAAAATAATACTGAAGGGAATAAAGAATTGTTAAAAATAAACCAGAATATCTAACCATTCAAAAAGAGCAAAAAGAACACTTACGGTTATATGAAACTGGCAGAAATAATCCACATGAAGAGGAACCCGTCTTGGAAGGGGCCAGCAAAGCCAGCTCAACCCACCCGGGAAAGGCAGGAGGGAGCGGCAAAACCACTGGCCTGAGCAACTCAAGCGGTAGCAACCTTGCTGACTCACCCTACCAGATGGTTCCATGGAGAAGAGCCGGAGAGACAGCGATCTCATCCGAACCGCTCGAAGTCTCCAGCAAAAATGAACCACGCAAGTCAAGTAGAGTCAGAAGAAGCCCCACCTACCTGCGCGACTACGTCACCCACGTAGGATATAAACTAAGGGGGGAGGGGAGTTCTGTGTAGAATGGTATACTCCAAACAAGTCTGATTGGATAGAAAGACCAGTATTGGATTGGTTCATTAGGAACCAATCCAAAAGACCCGCTGAAAGGCGGCAAAGTCAAATAGCTGCCATTGGCTACAAGTCGGCAGGCAAGCCTGCATAAAAAGGCTGCCATGGCTTCATCCAAAGTGTTCCGTTACTGTTGCTTGACTTAATAAAGACTTTGTTGTTGGAACCCGATCTACCTCGTGTTTTTCCGGATGGAACAGTATTTACTGCAATCAAGTTTGGTGCAATAAACCTTGAGTTTGTATCTATTGTTTGCTCTTGTGTTGTTATGGTTGAAGCTGAAGTATTCATTGACAGGTAGGAAATTGCATTGTATGATTTTATATACAATACTTAGATCGGACTAAAGGTGGCGTAGTTCTAGGTTTTCTAGGTCTAGCATTTCAAGTCTGGTAGCTTAAGTTATTCTGCAACGAGTAAAGGAGTGGAGAACTCTTGTTCTCTCCTGAGAATAGAAGTACTTGATTCCGGTGTTCATCAAACAGCTCTTTATTCTTAACTAATTCAGTGACTTCATAACAACATTGCCGGAGCCGCGGCAGCCCTTTTTATAGCGGCTGCTTGCGGCTTGCGGCCAATGACAGCTCTTTAAGTTTTCCCACCATCAGGTGGGCCAATTGCAATGGTACTTTACCAACCAATCCTATCGCGGCCTGCTCGGCCAATCAGTTAAGGTATTTGGAGTATTCCAATTCTTATACACTACACCCCTTCCCTCTTGGTTTTGTCCAACATGTGTAACGTAGTCACGCAGGTAGGTGGGGCTTTTGCGGGTCCTACTTGATCTGCACAGCTTAGTCTCAGCGTGGTCTTCCGTCGGTTTGGTCAGGATCGCCTTTTCTCCATGTCTTCTCCATGGAACCTCCTGGATGGGTGAATCAGCCTTGCCGCTCCCACCCGAATCTCTCGGGCTGGTTGAGGTGGCTCTGCCGCTCCCTCCTGTTCTGTCTGGGTTGGTCGAGCTGGCCTGGCTGCCTCCTTCCTGGTAGGCCTTGCCTCGCCTCGCTTCTCTGCAACTGGTTCTCTTCACCGGAGGTAGTCTATGGGTAAGTGCTCTTTTTGTCTTACCAGGGGTTCTAATTCGGGTTTGTGTTGTGTCTTTTGTCATGTTATTGGTGGTTCTTCTCTCCCTTGTTTATTATTTTGTGTTTCCCCCACCTCCTTGGTTGTTTTTGGATTGTTCGTTGGGGGTGGTATTTGTGGCGGTGCTTTGGAGCTAGGTAGTTTAGTGTTGCATTCCAATGTCCTAGAGTGAAGCTGGTTGATGTGTTGTTTCCATGTTCTGCCATTGTCTAGATCAAGTCGGTATGACTGGGGCCCTGTAATTTGTGTAACTGTGGCTGGAAGTTATAATGGGCCCCTGGTGAGATTTTTGGCGTAGACTAGGTCTCCAGTGATAAAGGAGTGGTATTTACTTGAGGAGTCAGGGGTTTTTTCAGAGGTGTCGGTGGCGTGTAATCTATCTAGGTAGGAACGCAATTTTCTGCCCATGAGGAGTTCTGCTGGGCTTTTGTTAGTGGTTGTGCTAGGGGTGATATGCTGAATTGTTAACAGTTTGTTTAGTCTATCTTGGATATCCCCAGTGACCAGTTTGTCTAGGGCTTCTTTTGTATAATGAACCATGCGTTTTGAATGCGTTTCATCCATTTGAAGCCAGATGAGCTGGCGCTGTTAGGGCATGTTGGATGCTTTGTGCAGCTAGGTATTGTTCAAAAGCTAAAGCAGTAAACTGGGGGCCATTGTCAGATACTACTACATCTGGCAGTCCATGTGTTGCAAAGAGTTTGTTCAATTGTTTTATAACTGCTTCAGTAGTTGTGGACGCCATAAAAATAACCTCTAGCCAGTTTGGATAAGCGTCAACAATTATCAAATATGTATTCCCTTTCGTTGGCCCTGCCAAATCAATATGGACTCTTGACCAGGGGCCTCTGGGAGTTTCCCATTCTAGGACTGGTGCAAGAGGGGGGGTAGGCCTTGATTTCTGGCAGTCATGGCATGTTGCCACCCATTGTTCAATGTCTTTGTCCAGCCCTGGCCACCAGACTTAGCTCCTGGCCTGGGCTTTCATTTTTACTATGCCTGGGTGTCCCTCGTGCAACATGCACAATACTTCCTCCTACAATTTGTTGGGAATTACCACCCTGTCCCCCCACAGTATACAACCCTTTTCAAGGGACAGTTCAGTCTGCTGGTTTAAGTCTGCGACAGTTCAGTCTGCAAAAAGGTTTAAAAGCCTCACCACTATTCTCATCCAGCCAGCCCTTACCTACCCAATGCAGAATCTGAGCTGTCAGCAGGTCTTTCGCATTAGCTTTAGCAACATCTGCCGCGGTTAGTGGCAGATTTGGCCATATCTCGATCTGAAGGGTGGAGTTGGTGGGAGATGGGTCATCTTTGTTGGGTAGTGGGGAATGGCTTAAGGCATCCACACGGGTGATGGTTTTTTCCTGGGCGATGTATGAGTGTGTAATTGTATGCAGTGAGGAATTCCGACCATCTCGTCATCCTTGGCTATAGGATGTTCGTGGTTGGTTTGTTCCCTGCCAGAATTCCTTGCAGGGGTTTGTGGTCTGTGATGTCCTACCATAGAGGTATTTGTGGAATCTCTTGATGCCTGCTATGATGGCAAGGGCTTCTCGGTCAAGTTGGCTGTAATTCCTTTCAGATTTTGACAGCGTTTTAGAATAGAAGGCGATTGGTGCTTCTCTGCCATCTGGTAGCTTGTGGCTCAGTATGGTGCCAATTCCAAAAGACGATGCATCACAGGTAACCGTCAGTGGCAGGGTGTTGCTGTATTGTATTAAAACGGTGTTGGATGTCAATAAGTCCTTAATGTTTTGGAATGCTGCTTGTTCTCAGTGGCCCCAATTTCAGACAGTTTTTTTTATCTAATAGTCGATGTAATGGCTCTGCTACGGTTGCCTTTTGGGGCAGGAAGACATTGTAGAAGTTAATGAGACCTAAGAACGCCTGTAAATCTGTTTTGTTCTAAGGATTGGATGCGTCTTTAATTACTTTTATCTTTTTTTCAGGGGGAGGGTGTATCCCTTTCTCATCTATAAGGTAGCCTAAGAATTCGACTTGATTGGTGGCTAGTTGACATTTTTCTTTTTTGACTTTAAGCCCTGCTTCCCTGAATCTTTGCAAGACTTCTCTCAGTCTGTCTTCTAATTGATGTTTGTTTTTCGCGGATACTAATACATCGTCAAAATAGAAAATGACCCCTTTTAGTCCATTTAGAAGGTGCTCCATTAGGCTTTGGAAAACGCCTGGGGCAACGCTAATGCCAAATTGAAGTCTGTTGCATTTGAATGCTCTTCTGTGTGCGACTATAGTCTGTGCTTCTGCAGTTTCAGGGTCAACCAGCAGATGTTGGTATGCTTGTGCGAGATCAAGTTTCGTAAAAAATTTTCCTCCCCCTAATGAATACAACAGATGTTGAACTACTGGAACAGGGTATGCGCTTTGCTGGAGTGCATGATTGAGTGTGGCCTTATAGTTACCACAGATGCACACTGACCCATCTGGTTTGACAGGAGTCATGATGGGAGTTTCCCACCTGGCATGCCCAATTGGCTCTAACACCTCTTGTGCTATGAGTTTGTTAAGCTGTTCATCTATTTTTGGTTTTAAGGCAAAGGGAACACGTCTGGCTTTGAGCCTGATGGGAGCTATCTCAGGGTTTAGGTTGAATGTTATAGGGGTCCCCTTGTACTTGCCTAGGGTCCCGTTGAATATGTCCCGGAACTCCTTCAGCAGGCTCTCCTCCCAATCAGTCTCGGTGATGCTGTTGATTCCTGTCACTCCGATTTCCAAGGGCGCGAACCATTCGATTCCCAGCAGGCTAGGGCGATCACGGTCGACGATTGTCAGAGGAAGTACTTCAGCGTGGTTTTTGAATTCTATTAGGAAATGTTCAAGACCCACTACCGGGATTCAGTTTCCCTGGTAATCTTTGAGTATTAGGCTTTGCTCTTCCAGTTCTCTTCGCTTAATGTATGGTATCAGATTTCTGATGGTGTTCCATGATACCATTGACAGGTATGATCCGGAGTCTATTTCCATTTCACAGAGCTTTCCTTCAACTTTTACGTTTATTCAGACCTTTTTTGCGTTTGCTGCCCTGGCATTCCCTGTGATTATTGTTTGGTGTGTTTCTTCTTTGTCGTTCATTCGCCGGCTTCTGTTCTCTTGGTTCCATCGGCTTCCAGCTTGTCTATCTCTGTTTCTGGTAGGGGGGGTGCTACTGCGTCTTTTTGGACTATAGCTCTTTTTGTTCCGGCAGACCCTTGCAATGTGCTCCCATTTCTCACAAAATCTGCAAATGGCATCCAGTAATCTGCATTTGGAGAGCGGGTGGTCCCTTCCGCATCCAGCACACTGGAATTCTCACATCCTTCCTCTTTTTTCCTGCCAATTCCTTTCCGACTGAAGCCTATGTATGTCTTCATTGGCATCATCGGTGACACTCGGGGAGTCGAGGTATTCATGGTGGGCAGTTGTGGTGGTTTGTTTTTATGTTCCCACTGCCTTCTTCTCTTGAGCTTGGTTCTGTGGTTCTGGATTTGTTGAGTTTATTTGGCTCATGGTGGCTGAGGAATTCTTGGCTGCTTCAGCGGCGGTGGCTTCTGCGATGGCCTCAGCCACCGTGATATTCGGTCTATTTAGTAGCTTGCTTTGGAGTGTAGCGTCCTTCAATCTGAGGACCACGCAGTGTCTCATGGCTTCATCCATGTTGAGAAACTCACAGGCTCCTCCAATATCTCTTAGGGCTACTACGAAATCTCCAAGGCTCTCGTCTTCTCATTGATCTCGTTTGTAGAATTCGTGTCTTCTAATAAGATTGGAGACCACAGGCGCATAATGGGCTCATAGCATTTGGTTTAAATCTGGCCATGCCATTTGTTTAATGTCCCGCAGTTTGGCTAACTCCTTGGCTATCTTGAAGACGGTAGGGCCACAGTGCGTGAGGAATACGGCTCTCTTCCTCTGGTCAGTTATTCCTTGTAGCTCATTGCTTTCTAGAAACATCAGGAAGCAGTCAATGTATGACTCCCAATCTTCTTTGGCTGGGTTGAACGGTGCGGGCGGCGCATTGTTACCAGCCATTTTGTTTGCTCGGTTCTCACTCTTCTAAAATGATCCCACCCTCGTCAACAGTATTCTGTTCTGAGAATATAAGTACTTGAGACCGGTGTTCATCAAACAGCTTTTTATTCTTAATTAATTTAGTGACTTCGTAACAGAACATTGCCGGAGCTGCAGCAGCCCTTTTTATAGTGGCTGTTCGCGGCTTGCGGCCAATGACAGCTCTTTAAGTTTTCCCACCATCAGGTGGGCCAATTGCAATGGTACTTTACTAACCAATCCTATTGCAGCCTGCTCAGCCAATCACATTAAGTTTTTGGAGTATTCCAATTCTTATACACAGCACTTCTTGTGAAATATTTCTGGACTTTCTCAACTGTGTTAATATCAGATATATAATGTGGGTTCCAGATTGGTGAGCTGTATTCAAATATTGGTCTAGCAAATATTTTGTATGCTCTAGTTATTGGTGTAATATTACTAGAGAAAAAGCTACATAAGATTAGGTTAACAACTCTTAATACCTTTTTGGCTATGTAGCTACAGTGGGATCTAGCATTTGGATCATTAGAGATGAGTATTCCAAGATCCTTGACAGAGTTTGCATCATCACAAGGTCTTGACTAATCATTCTGTATTTTATGTTCTGATTTTTATTTTTTTTGCCACTATGTAGGACAGAGCATTTATTTGTTGAGATTTGAAGTTGCCATTTGTCTGACCATAGTCAAGGTCTTTTTGAGGGTAGCAGCATTGTCTGTGGTGTTGAATAGCTTTACATTGTCAGCAAAGAGAACGCAGTTGCTCTTAATGTGATCACAGAGGTCATTTATGTGGAGTATGAAGCGAGTTGGTCCTAGAACACTGCCTTGGGGGACACCATTATTGACAGGTACAGGATTTGATAGGACACTCCCAATTTTGACCATTTGTTGTCTGTTTGACAGGAATGTTTCTATCCAGTTATGCAGGTGTCCAGAGATTTTAGTTTTAGGAGTAGTTTTCATGTACCACTGAATCAAAGGCTTTACAGAAGTCTATGTAGATTGCATCTATTGTTTTGCCCTGATCAAATTGTGTAGTCCATATGTTTTTGCAGTGTAAGTGCTGCAGATTACATGGTAGTTTTTTCCTAAAACCAAATCATTTATTAGAGAGTAGGTTGTTTGTTTCTAAGTGGAGGATGATGGGTTGGTTAATAATTGATTCCATGACTTTACAGGTGATGCAGCATAAAGAGATTGATCTATAATTTTTAACTAGGCTGGGGTCTCCCTTTTTGAAGATGGGGATGACCGTGGCTTGTGACCATAGGTTAGGCAAGGAGCTGGTCCTTAAAGATTTTTCAAAGATCATGCTTAGAGGTTTGGCTATGGCAGTGGGTAGCTTTTTTAAGAAGTAGGAACATATTCTGTCCGGTCTAATAGATAGAGATAGTTTTAGATCGTGCAGTGTTTTTTCAACATTGTATTCTGTTAAATCGATATATAGTAGATCATTGTAATTGTCTGTGGTTCAACTAGGAAATACTGGGCATGATCCATTGCTGTTTACAAATACTGAGCCAAAGAATGTATTAAAGAAGTTAGCAGTTTTTACCATTAGGTCCTTTCAGGGGTGGGATGGACCTTGAGTCTTTTAGTTTGTTCTTTATAAAATTGTAGAAAGCGCGGGTGGAAATGGTGAGTGGAAGGTTTTCTTGTTTAATGTGATAATTGGTGCATTCAGTTTTTATCTGGTGGCATAAATTTTTGTATCGGCTTTTGAAGTTGGCAATGTGACCAGATTTGTTTTTCCACCAAAGTGATTTCTTTTTGGATTGAAGCTTCCAAAGTTTTCTGGTTTTACTCCAACAGCACTAAATAATTATATGTTTGCTTGGGAAAAAATTATAATTGTTATAATTTTATCCCAAACTGTAAATATCATGATGAAATAATAGGTGTTGGTCTTCTAGAAGCTTCCTTGAATAAAAAGATCAATTGAACAGAAATTATTGTGGGAACAGCAGGTGTCATTTTAAATTGAATAAAAGGCACAAGTTCCTGAGTTTAAGGAAGGTTTAAGGAACCTTTTAAGGAAGTCTTCTGGACATCCTCTTCCTGAGGGCAATATTAATAACATGTTATATTCTGCCTTTTCTCCACCCCTCTTTTCTGTTTCTCTTTTTCTAAAGCAACAGTTTCCAATGATGAATTTGTACTGTACATTGGTAAGATTCTTGTGTTGTAGAATTTAATGAATGACTCTCATGGCATCTGCAAGGCAAGAGACATTAATTTGTCTACCCATTTTAGAACAGGATGAAGTGCCCTGTGAAGGTGTTTAATGTGCACTAACTTAACAATACAATGCCATCCATTTTGAAATAGAATTCAGAGTATCTGTAAATTATTTATGAAGGAATAAGAACTTGTACTTCGTGCTTCTTCTTTCTGATCGAATTCATTTATTTCTCAATTCCGTTATTATTCAATCAGTTGGTATAAATAATCACAACATTGAAGAATATGTGGTCCTGTTGATGAAATTGCCACATTCAACTGGGAAATAGAAGTGGGCGCTCAGTGGCTTAACAACACTGGAGATGGTCTCAGCTCAGGTGGTTGGAGACCAAGCAATGCATGGTAGGGTGAGTTCCTGTCACTTGCTTCAGCTTCTGTGAACCTAACAGTTTGAAAGCATGTTCTGTGCAAGTAGATAGATAGGTACCACTTCAGTGAGGATACAAGGTGGTTCTCTGTGCAAGCACTTAAATTCCTGATGCCTTCACGATTGTGGTGCCCATTGGTGAGGCAGCTCTGGAAAGGGAGGGGACTCTGGGTAATATGGCAGAAAGACTCACTCATCTTTCTCTCTGGTGCAGAGCTAGCTTACCCTCCTGTGGCACACCATGGGAAGCATGTGAGTGTATCCTATAACAGGACTGGTACTTTGGCAAGTCAATACTTCTCTGCAAAGGTGCTTTTTCAGGAGGCAACTGGACTTTCTTGTTTTTCTTTGAAGACATTTTGCTTCTCATCCAGAAGCTTCTTCAGCTCTGACTGGATGGTGGGGACTGGAAGGATTTATACTTCTTAAAGGCAGCTGGTCATTTGCATTCTTTTAGAGAGTCGTTGAGGCCCCTTGGAGATTTATCTGTGTCCTCAGGGTCATCTGAGTAGTGCAAATGGGTATGGAGCCTTCTTGTCTACAGGTGTTTTGTGCCCGGTGTCCCTCCACCGTTGAACACAGGTGCAGGCTAGTGGAATTTGTGTTGTCTGCATCTCAAACTGAAGTGCAGCTTGTTCCTGTAGTCTGCAATTTTTCTGGAAATCCATTCATATTCCCACACCATACAAAGGATGTTCATCCCAAAATGCATAGCTAAATGTCTATGGAGATTCTCAGTCACCCAGGGCACGGTTGTCCTCAAGGTTATCTTTTGGGACACCCATTACCTGGATGACTGAGAATCTTCATAAACATTCTGCAATAGCATTGTGATCTCCTGTCTATTGTAACAATGCCATATACTAGTCATAATAAGTGGGTTCTGATACTTTGTCCTGAACGCCCCTTGCATATACATCCAAAATCTTACTTATGATTCTGAAGAAAAAGGATTTGTGGCAGATTTAGAGTAGGAACAAGACAAATAACAGTATGTGGTATTGCAAAACTGGAAGCTGGGGACTAAAATGATTTCTACCAGTAAATAATTATTTGCTAACTTGGGCTTTCCCTGATAATGCAACCTATTTCTAGTTGATTACAGTAATAGATTATAACATTTTAATTGTATTGTTTTATTTCTGTCTTTTAAATATTTACTTAACCTTAGTTTATTATTTATAAATTACTCTTATCCTGTATCTGGGGTTTTTTCAACCTTGACTTCTTTAAGCATGCTGGCTGGGAAACTCTAAGAGATGAAATCCATATATCTTAAAGCTCGCCGAGATTGAAAAAGGCTGCTCTATGGAATTGAAGGTGTATAGCTGAGGTCATTCCTCATTTTAGCCAATACAAACTCCCCAAGTAATTAATTCTTCCCAAATACCACAGTCCCAGTTCTCATTTGGACAGTTTGAATGTATTTAAGTAAGCTTGAATAATAGGTACATTCCTTAAAAGTCCTAGTGTGCTGCATGTTGACAAAATTATGAGGTTGCTTCAAAAATTCTGTTCCAAAAGGTGTTGTTATAAAAAAAGTATTTGTTGAATGAATGAACTTGTATGTGGAACACATCCCCCCAAAAATTGCCTTAGTTCAGGAAATGTCAACATCCATAAGTAAATCTTAATTTTTCTGCCTCCAGTTATGATCTGAAATTACTTGATAAGGTCTACTAAAAGTATACTGGTCTAAATCTGGTCACTGCTAAATGGTGGATCATTGAAGAAATGTCTCAGATAATTTTTATTTATTTTTTATTTGTTAATTTCATTTATGGAGCCTTTTTTTTTTACTGACCCAAGGCAGTTTTAAAGAGGGTTAAAACATAAATTGACATGGCAATAAAATAGCTGTGAGGGGGAGGGTGGTGGATAGAAATGTAAACTAGAATACTTGAACAAGTTTAAGCCCCTGTCATACTGAACCAACGGATGCAAAGAGGATGTAAAACAGACAAAAAAGCTTGCCATCCATTGGAAAACGTGATGCATATGTTGTGTATTCAATGCGTACGTCTTTCATACACTCTATCCGTAAAACATCTGTCTACTGCTATTTCATCCGCTCAAAAAGTTTTGAGCTGCACAAAACTTTTTGAGAGGATGAACTTTCCACAGCGTACGATCTACATCCGCGACACATATGGGCAACAAACGTTCTACGTCCATTGTCATCCGTTACATGTCCAATGTAACCTCTTGGCATCCTCTGCCCATCCGTGCAACTCACATCCACTCCAGCGGAAAGCGGAAAGAGGGAGGAAGCAAAAGGTATGCGGAACTTCCACACAGCGTTAGGAGCACGGACTTAGAAAGGATGTAAGCGGATGCATCTCATATATAAAGCATTAAAATGGACAAAACGTTTGTATATGGGATGTATCTCAGATATTTAGGATGTCTGGAGGATGCCTAGAGTATGTGGAAGGACACCTAGCAGAAAACCGACATTTCCTATAAAAAGAGGGAGGAAATCACCTGGATCTCACTTTCAGTCCAGCAGCCCTGGTGTGCAGACCTCTTCAGCCTTGCTCTTGCTCTTCCACATCATCCATTGATCTCCACCATGGATCATCGCACACTCCTTTTGGTAGCTGCCATCATTCAACACCAGAACCAAGCCCTCTTCAGACTGTTTCACCTTTTCTATGCAAAGAGAAGAAGGAGACGTCCAAGAATTGTCTGGGTCTGACGATGGATCAAGAGAAGAGCGGAGTTTGGAAGGTATGACAAGCTGACGGTGAAGCTGAGGAATGAAGACACTCGTGCATTCCAGCACTTCAAGAGGATGCCACCAGCCATGTTTGACAAAGTTGTGGACCGTCTGAGACCCAGGTTGACCAAGGCAAACACCAACTTCTGTCCCAGCCTGGACCCTGGACAAAAGGTGGCACTGACTCTGTGCCACCTGGCCTCTGGGACCACGGACAGAAACATGCAGTATACCTAAAGGGTGCCACACAACACCATCAGCATTGTGGTCAGAGAAGTGGTGCAGGCCATCATCGAAGAATATGTGGAGGAGCTCCTCTAGTGCCCCACCATTGAAAAAGGCTGGAGGAAAGTTGCAGAGCAGTGGTATCAGAGGTGGAACTTTCCCCACACCGTTGGAGCCATAGATGGGAAGCACGTGTCCTACAAAGCTCCACCCAACTCAGGTTCCAATTATTTCAATCACAAGGGCTTCTTCAGCATCATCCTCTTTGCCATGGTTGATGCTGACTACAAGTTCATGTACATCGATGCTTCAGGCAACGGGTCAGCTTCAGATGCCCAGATATACAACGCCAGTGACCTCAAGGGTGGGCGGGAATGCAACCTCATCATGGGTTTCCCAGATCCAGAACCCCTACCCAATGACACACAAGATGTGCCCTACTTCATCGTGGGTAATGACGCCTTCTCCCTCAGAACCTACCTCATGAAGCCCTACACTTCCAGATACCTCACCCATGAAGAGAGGATTTTCAACTACAGGCTGTCCAGTGCAAGACGGGTGGTGGAGAACGCCTTTGGCATCCTGGCCAACAGGTTCCAGGTACTTCTCACCACCATGCAGCATCACCCACAGACTGGGAGGAGCATCGTGGAAGCTTGCTGCATCCTGCACAATCTCATGCGGACCCACTACCCAGTCTTGCAGAACAGGCTTGTGGACCATCAACAAGGCAATGGGGACATGGAGCCTGGTGAATGGAGGCAAGGACTAAACCTGATAGACACTGTGGATGTGCAAGGCCCCAACAGAGCTTCACGTGGAGGGAAGAAGCAGCGCAACCTCCTGAAACATTGGTGCAACTCCCCAGCTGGAGCAGAGGAGTGGCAAGACAGGATGGTAGATGCTTAAGCCCCTGTCACACTGCACCAACGGATGCAAAGAGGAAGTAAAACGGACAAAAAAGCTTGCCATCCATTCGAAAACGCGATGTACTCACTGCCTCCGTTTTGCTTCCTCTCTATCCGTCCACCATCCGTTTATGGACGTTTCATCCGCTCCAAATGTTTTAGGCTGCTTAAAACTTTTGCGCGGAAAATGTATCCAATTTGTCCGTTCTGCATCCGCTACGCATCCGCTAGGCATCCTCTACGCATCCGTTACGCATCCGCTATATCCGCAAGGCATCCGCTGTGAATCCGCACAACTCGCATCTGCCCAGACACAGGGAGGAAGCGGAACGGATGCGGAACGGATGCAGAACGGATGCAGAATGGAAACAAAGTGTTTAAAATGGAAAAAAACATTCGCAGAGGGGATCTATCTCGGATATTAAGGATGTCTAGAGGATGCCTAGAGGATGCCTAGAGGATGCCTAGTGGAAAACCTACACTGCCTATAAAAAGGGGGAGCAACTTGTCTGCATCGCACTTTCAGACCAGTAGCCCAGTGGTACAGACCTCTGCAGCCTTCATCTGACTCTTGCTCTTCCACAGCATCCAGTCATGTCCACTGTGGATTGTGACAAAATCCTTTCAGCAGCCAACATCCTTCTGCAACACTGCGAAACCATCTACAGACTCTGTGAACAGTACTACGGGAAGAAAAGGAGGCACCCAAAAAAAGTCTGGCTCCAAATTTGGTTCGCCAGAAGAGCGCAGTACGTACTTTACGACAAGCTGATGGTGGAGCTCAGGAGCGAAGACCCTCGGGCGTTCCAGAACTTCATGAGGATGCCTCCAGCCATGTTTGACAAACTTGTGCAGTGCCTGACACCCAGGTTGACCAAGATAAACACCAACTTCCCACCCAGCCTGGAACCTGGGCTCAAGGTGGCACTCACTCTGCGCCACCTGGCCTCAGGGACCACCTACAGGAGCATGCAGTATGGCTGGAGGGTGCCACCCAGCACCATCAGCTTTGTTGTCAGAGAAGTGGTGCAGGCCATCATCGAAGAATACAAGGAGGAGCTCCTCCAGTGCCCCTCCACTGAAGAAGGATGGAAGAAAGTTGCAGAGCAGTGGTTTCAGAGGTGGAACTTCCCACACACCGTTGGAGCCATTGATGGCAAGCATGTGGCCTGCAAAGCTCCAGCCAAGTCGGGGTCCACTTGTCAGAGCTACCAGGGTTTCTTCAGCATTATCCTCTTCGCCATGGTCGATGCTGACTACAAGTTCATGTACATCGATGTTTCAGGCAACGGCTCATCTTCAGATGCCCAGGTATACAATGCTGTCACCTCAAGGAGGGGCTGGAAAGCAACCTCATGGTGGGCTTCCCAGATCCAGACCCGCTGCCCAACGACATGCAAGATGTGCCCAATTTCATCGTGGGGGATGACGCCTTCTCCCTCACAACCTACCTCATGAAGTCCTACACCTCCAGATGCCTCACCCATGAAGAGAGGATCTTCAACTACAGGCTGTCCAGTGCAAGACGGGTGGTGGAGAACGCCTTTGGCATCCTGGACAACAGGTTCCAGGTACTTCTCACCAACATGCAGCATCGCCCAGAGACCATGAGGAGGATCATGGAAGCTTGCTGCATCCTGCACAATCTCATGTGCACCTGCTACCCAGTGTTGCAGAACAGGCTCGTGGACCTCCAGCAAGGCAATGGGGACATGGAGCCTGGGGAATGGAGCCAAGGGCGAAACCTGATCGACACTGAGGATGTGCAAGGGCCCAAAAGAGCCTCACGTGAGGCGAAGAAGCAGCGCAACCTCCTGAAACACTGGTGCAACTCCCCAGCTGGAGCAGTGGAGTGGCAAGACAGGATGGTAGATGCTTAATGGATGCTTCCTTCAGCCTGTCTCATCACACGGATGAGATTGGGCCATGTATGTTTGGTTGGCCTACAATGAACAGGGCATTTAATAAAGAGTTGTGTTTATGTTGACATGTGTGGATCAATGCTTACATTGTAATTGATAATGAAGGGCCATTGGGGTGGCACCTGCGAGGGTGGACCATACAGTCCCACTATGCTTGCACTGGAGGTTTATCTATCCCACAGCTATTACCCATCCCATAGGTATCCCTGCCCATCCCACAGGTATCCCTGCCCATCCCACAGGTATCCCTTCCCATCTCACAGGTATCTCTGCCCATCCCACTGCTATCTTCACCCATCCCACAAGCATGCAAAGGCTAAAAGTTTCCACCCAGACTTTATAGAAAAAAAATAATGAAGCAAGTGTGTGAAACAAAGATAAACTTTATTAATAACAAGCAGTAAAATAAACATGACCCAAGTCAAGTGTCCAAATAAAGTCCACAAATATCCAGGCAGCCAGTCTCTGGCACTCCTCTTGGTCACTCGGAGGTGTGTGCCCAGGCTAAGATGTCAGGGAGCAGGTGCTGTGGAGGTGGGTGCTGCTGCAGTGCTGGTCTGAGGTGTTATTGGAGTGTCTAGCCCCGAGAGGACAACAGGGCATGGTGTGTTGAGTAAGGTGTCGGACAGCTGGCTCAGCCCCGTGATGCTGAGAGGTCCTTCCTCCATGCCATGGGGTGTCAGCCCCAGTACTGAGGACAGATGTACTGAGGCCGGGCTTGGCTGTGGAATGGAGGAAGGAGCAGTGTAGTGGGGCTGCCTGCTCTGCAGCGGGGTGAGGACTGTCGAGGTTGGCATCGGTGGCATCATTGGAACCGGTGGCAGCGGTGTCGCCCGATGACTCTGTGCCTGCATCTGTAAGGGCTGCTGTCTGTGCTGCTGGACCTCCGGGTAGCTGTAGCCCTGGTAGGTGAGGGGGTGTGGGAAGCCTTGGTATGGGAGGGACATCACCTGGGGTGGAGGACCAGACCTGGACTGGATGGGAGCAGGTGCCTCTGGGTCTGGAGGGTTGTTAAGCAGCGTGGTGATCCTCTCCTTCACTTCTGCCATCTCCTTGAGGGTCTGGTTCACATAATTGAGGAATTCCTGGTGCTCCTCGGTGGCGGACCTCACCCTCCAGGAAGCTGCACTTGGCCATGACATAGGTCTCTCTGTCCGTCAGCTTAACCCTGGCCTGGCCAGATTTTTTGTGGTGCAGCTTCCCGTACCAGGTGTGCATGTGCTTCCACCAGCCGAGGAGCACCTCCAAAGTGTAGCCCAGACTCTCCGCCCTCTCTCTCCAAGCAGCCTGCTTCCTCTTGGTGTCCCTGTACAGCTGGTGTCCCTTCCGCCACAGATAGTTGTTCTCTCTCAGCCACTCCAGCACCTCATCCTCGTGCGCTTCCTCGATGTAATAATGCCTCCTCTCCCATTGTTGCATACGTTTTTTCCTCCCTTTGGCAGGACCAGATGGGCCCTCATCAGAGGGGCTTCCAGGTTGTAGGGGCTGCTCTTCCACACCAACAGCATCATCATCATCATCATCATCACCATCAGGATCATCATCAGCAGCAGCATCAGCAGCATCAGCATCAGCATAATCACCAGCAGGATCATAAGCAGCAGCAGCAGCAGCAGCAGCAGCAGGATCATCATCAGCAGCAGCAGCAAGACCAGGATGAGCAGCAGCAGAGTAAGCACCAGCAGCAGGGTCAGCAAGACCAGGAGCACGAGCAAACGAGCAGGACCAGCAGGACCAGCAGGACCAGGAGCAACTTCAGCAGAGTACACAGCAGAAGCACCACTGCCAGGAGCAGCTACAGCAGAAGCTACAGCAACAGAAGAGCGAGCCGAAGCAGCAGAAGCTCCAGCAGAAGATGAGTCAGGGACATGGGGCGGGAAGGTGGCCCTGTCCCTCTTGCCAGGGATGGCGGCAGGTTGCTGAGACTTTCACTTCTTCCCCATGGTTGAGGGGTGGCTGGCTGGCAGGGAGGCTGGCAGGAAGCCTGGCAGGAAGCCTGGCAGGAAGCCTGGCAGGAAGCCTGGCAGGAAGCCTGGCAGGAAGCCTGTTAGGAAGGCTGGCAGGAAGGCTTGCAGGAAGGCAGGCACCAAGGCTGGCAGGCAGACTGGCTAGCAGGGAGCCTGGAAGGCAGGCTGGCAGCAAGGCTGGCAGGGAGGCCGGAAGGCAGGCTGGCAGCAAGGCTGGCGGGGAGGCTGGAAGGCAGGCTGCCAGCAAGGCTGGAAGGGAGGCTGGAAGGCAGGCTGGCAGCAAGGTTGGCAGGGAGGCTGCCCAGGAGGCTGGGAGGCAGGCTGGGAGGCAGGCTTGGAGGCAGGCTGGCAGCAAGGCTTGCAGGCAGACATGCAGGCAAGAACTCTGAGGTATCCAGCAGCAGGTCTTTCCTCGGAATGCTGGCCACGTGCGAGCTGCTTCCCTTTATATCCGGGGGGCTTGCGCAATGCATCCCCCCCGCATGCGCAATTAATGCCAGGCATCCGTTAGGCTTCCACTGTGCATCCGCTAGGCTTCCGCTGTGCATCCGCTTCATCCGCTGTGCATCTGTTTTGCATCCACTTTTTCCGTTCCGTGTCCGCTTCGCTGAGGCCCCCCGGAAGCCTAGCAGACGTGCCATCTGCTTCCATCCGCTGTGCTTCCGTTCCGCATCCGCTTTGCATCCGCCCTGCGTCCTCCCCGCGTCCTTGTTGTCTGCTCCAATTATGCAAATTTTCACCCCTTTTGAGCACGGATACAACGGATGTAACATTTTTCTCTTCCATTGTGTCCTTTTTGCATCCGTTGGGCAGTGTGACCTGGCCTTTAATGGATGCTTCCTTCAGCCTGTCTCATCACACTGATGAGATTGGGCCATGTATGTTGAGTGGCCCTACAATGAACAGGGCATTTAATAAAGAGTTGGGTTTATGTTGAAATATGTTGATGAATGATTAAATTGTTATTGATAATAAAAGGCCATAGGTGTGGCACCTGGGAGGGTGGACCATACAGTCCCACTATGCTTGCACTGGAGGTTTATCTATCCCACAGCTATCCTTACCCATCCCACAGCTATCCATCCCACAGCTGTCCTTACCCATCCCATAGCTATCATTACCCATCCCACAGCTATCCATCCCATAGCTATCCTTACCAATCCCACAAGCATGCAAAGGCTTAACCCTTTTTTCAAAGTTTTCCCCAACACTTTATTAAGTAAAAAAAATGAACCAAGTGTGTGAAGCAAAGATAACCTTTATTAATAACAAACTATATGACTTTATTAAAAAGCAAAATGACCCAAGTAAAGTGTCTTTAAGCAAAGATAAGGGGAGCAAGTAAGAGCTCAGTCTCTGGCACTCTTTTCAGTCACTCTGAGGTATGCCCATGGTCTCAGATGTAAAGGGGCCAGAGATTGTGGAGGTGGATGTTGCTGGAGTGCTGGTCTGAGGCACCATTGGGGTGCCTGGCCCCGAGAGTACAACAGGAGATGGTGTGTGCAGGAAGCTCTCAGAGAGCTGACTCAGTCCCATGAGGTTGAGAGGCACTTCCTCAAGGACCTGGGATGTGAGGCCCAAGACTGATGACAGATGTTCTGAGGAAGGGCTTGGCTGTGGGGTGGAGGAAGGAGGAGTGTAGTGGGGCTGTCTGGTCTGCAGCTGGGCAAGGTGAGGCGTCTGTGGCATCTGTGGCATCTGAGGAACCTGGGTCTGGACTGGGAAGGGCTACATCTGCTGTGGGAAGTCCTGGTAGTGGTAGGCTTGGTAGGTGAGGGGCTTCTGAAATCCATGGAAGGGCTGTGACATTGCCTGGGCTGGAGGAGCAGACCTGGAGTGGGTAGCAGAAGGTTCAACTGGGCCTGGAGGGTGGTGCAGAAGAGCTGTGATCCTCTCCTTCATCGCCTGCTACTGGGTCTCGGGCATGTCCATGAGGGTCTGGCCCACATATGTGATGAAGGGCTTGCGGTTGGAGGATGGTATGTCAAAATGGACCAGCTGGGAGAGGAGATCTGTGCTTGCTTTGATTGTGTCCCTGATCTCCAAGAGGACAGTGTGGCTCTGTCCTTCCGGTCTGCCTCTCTGCCTGCTTTCTGTGGAGGTGGAGCTGGGGGTGGGGGTGGGTTGGTCTTTGGTGGCTGCCTTTTCTTGCTCCATCTGTGACAGGGGATCCTCCACGTCCTCTGGCACGGGGAGTGCAGCTGTGGGGGGGGGTCTCTGTCGTGGGGGCCTCCAAAGACACCTGCCTGGACACTGTAGCTGTCTCCTGGCTGGAAGAGAAGTGGCTCTTGGTGGGCTGTCTGAGGGAGAGGGTTGACAGAGGGGCTGCTCCTCAGTGGCAGATCTCACCCTCCAGGAAGCTGCACCTGGCCATGACATAGGTCTCCCGGTCAGTTAGCTTGACAGCGGCCTGCCTGGAGACCTGTCTTCAGGTGCAGCTTGCCATACCAGGTGTGCATATGCTTCCACCACCCCAGGAGGACATCTGAAGTGTAGCCCAGGCTCTCCGCCTTCTATCTCCCCTCTGCCTGCTTCCGCTTGGTGTCGCGATAGAGCCTGTGGCCCTTCCTCCACAGGTACTCATTCTCCCTCAGCCATTCCAGCACCTCCTCCTCATGGTCCTCAGAAATGGAGTACTGTTTTCTCTCCCCCTTCTCCTTCCCTTGCTTCTTCCTCCCTCTAGCAGGGGCTTCCCTCTGGCAGGGGCTTTGAGGGGCTGGTCCACCACAGCAGCAGCAGGAGAAGCAGCAGCAGGAGAAGCAGCAGCAGGAGAAGCACCAGCAGCACCAGCAACACCACCAGCAGCAGCAGGAGAAGCACCAGCAGCAGCACCAGCAGCAGCACCAGCACCAGTAGCTTCTGAGTCAGTGCCAGGGGGTGGGATGGTGGTTCTGTCCTTCTTGCCAGGGCTGGCAGGAGTAGGCACAGGCTTCCTCTTCTTCCCCATGGTGTTCTCTCAAGATGTCTCTGGCAGCAGGTCTTTCCTCTGAATGGTGACCTGCTTGCGAGCTACATCCTTTTATATCCGCGGAGCTTATGCAATTCATCCTCCTCGCATGTGCAGTGAACGCTTTGCATCTGCTACACATCTGCTATGCATCCTATAGGTGTCTGTGATGCATCCGCGTCATCCGCTACGCATCTGCTACGCATCCGCTACGCATCCGTTCCTTCCGCTACGCGTCCGCTTCGCTGTTCTCCCCCGGAAGCCCTGAGGATTTGTCATCCACTTCCATCCGCTTTCATCCGCTAGGCTTCCTACGAACGTCTACTTTACATCCCCGCTACATCCTCCCCACGTCCGTTCCTTTCCGTTGTTGTCCGCTCTGTTTATGCAAATTTGGGGCACTTTTGAGAACGGATAACAACAGATGGAAAATTTGCTCATCCGCTGTGTCCTTTTTACATACATTTTGCATCCGTTGGCCAGTGTGATCTAGCCTTTACAATTTATCCCTGCTCAGATAGATTTCCAGTGTCCAAGTTCAGTTTCTTATTAATCAGTGATACCTCCATCTTGCTTAGATTTAATTTTAGCTTATTTCACCTCATCAAGCTTAAAGCAAGCACAAGGGTACAAAATGCTTCCTTGGATGCCATGAAAAAATACAAGTAAATGTTATATTAATTGATCATAATAACTGGATTAGCTTATTTGACAACAGCTTCAGGAATAAGTGAAGGATTCATGCCATATATGGGTAGTGATGATTAAAAAGTAATTGCATTAAATTATCTGAAAGAAATCCATTAATTTTGGGGAAAATAATAACATACAATGACAATGAAAATATATTTTATACAGAAAATTTTCTTTCTTTCTCTCTTTTTCTTTCTTTTTTCTCTTTCTCTTTCCTATTTGTTTCCTTCCTTCCTTTCATTTCCCTCCCTCTCTCTTTTCTTTTCTCTTTCCTTTCTTTTTCTGTTTTCTTTCTTTCACAATTGGCAAACAGCTTGTTATAAGACTGTATCTCTGCACTGTCTGAAACTGTTCAAAGATGGCACCAAAGCTTAAGTTTTCTTAATTAGGAATTCCATGAATTGGTGTCACTAATTTCTCTAGAGAATACGAGATCTGAAAGGCTACATTTTGAGTTTCTCTTCAGCTTTGGTTTATGCTAACTTTTTAGCCTATGAAACATGGGAGGAAAAATTATTTTATAATCAGATACAGTAAATTCTCTGTTTGCAAAAAATTTAACAGTCATCCATTTGCGATTATCTTTGCCTTTGTTGTTCTTTTTTTGGTTTTCGAATAAATTCAGCTTCATTAATAAATAACAGCTATCTTGTTTCATGCAGCAGAATGAGACATACAACAATTTGGACTATGTTTTCCACAAAATATAATTATCTTTTTTATCCTTAACTTAAATATGTGATCAAACTTTGAAATGGAAATACGTAAAATTATACTTTCTGCTTATTGATGCCATATCTAATGTGTTAGTTCATACATATTAAATATCACAGGGCATTTTATCATTTCAAACAAAACAAAATTTCTGATCAAATGCCTCTAAACATCCAATAACAGATGGTTAATTTACAGGTTTAAAATATGTCAAGCTTTATAAACTCACCAATATTATATCATTGTTATAAGATCACCTATCTTCAGACCAAATAAGATTTAAAAATGTATATGTTTAACAAAGAAGCCTCTGCTGAAGTTTACTTAAAACACTCACAATTCATATTACTCAATGATACATACCTCAATAATCCGACAATTATTATATACATGATTGATGTGGCTTCAATACTCTTTAAATTGCTCCCCTGTGTCTCATCAATATATGAAAAGCAAAATACCACTCACGCATTATCACAAAGTCTCCAGAATCATAAAGCCTACAATTTTGAAATTTGGTACATATGTTCCTCTCACTAAGAAAGGATTTTTCAAAATGACCATCAGAGCATTAATATTTTGTATATTATTATTAACATGCTCTGATGCTAAGGAGTTCTATTCCCCCTCCCCACCTGAAAAAAAATCTGCTCCAAATGCAAAACACAAGCAGAGGAGTTTCAATTTCAATTTTTGTTTCACAGCACCAAGCAGCTTTAGTACAGAACAGTTGAGCTAAGCCACACCCAGGCTCCTTGCTGTTTCTTTCTTGCTCACACAGCAAAAACTCCTTCAGTTTCCAAACAGCCTTCAACTCTCTCACACACTGACAGGATGCTAGCCAAATAAATACTGATATGTTGGTAGGCAAAGGCAGATTTTTTTTTTCACCTTATTTTCCTCCCCCCAATCGAAGCTCGACCACATAGTTTTATAGTGAAGCACGGGCATCCAGCTAGTCTAATAAGTTCTACATTGGAGAGAATAGATTTTAACATACAAACACACACAGAGAGAGAGAGAGAGAGAGAGAGAGAGGGAGGTAGGGAGGGAGAGGGAGAGGGAGAGGGAGAGGGAGAGGGAGAGAGAGAAAGACAAAGACAAAGACAAAGACAAAGACAAAGACAAAGACAAAGA
>BLBF01000026.1:27488390-27501458 GCA_015471245.1 Laticauda colubrina
TCATATCCACAACTTCTAATTGGAAGTGTCATTTGAACTATTGGGGGTGGGAACATTTCCATCACTTTCTATATGTGAATTGCGCACCTAATTTCTCAGATTCAGAATTCTTTGGTTGCTACCATTTCACTTTCAGTAAAAGATGTCTTTTCTCTAAACTAAAGAGTCTAAGTATTTCTTTCCTGGATTTTGAATGGAGCTCTGCTTGATATTATTCTGAATCTCATCCACCTGCCCATCCGGAGAGAATACCCAATTTTCTTCTGAGGGGACCTGGACATCATGTCATCTTCAAATAGTGACCAGGAGGATCTGGAAGCCATTGGAGGCCAAGATTCTTTGCTGGTGCAGGAAGCCCAATCGCTAGCAGAGCTCAGTCTGGAAGAGGATCCAGCTGTGAAGCCCAGATGGTCAGTGGGAGTTGGTTGGAAAGATCCGGAGAAGGACCCCCCCCCAGGGTCACAACTACCCGCCGGCGTGGAAAAGAGGAGCCTTGGCAAGAGAAGGAAAAGAGGGAACTCTTGCTGGATCAAGCCAGGAAACTCCTGAATGAAGCCTTTGAACAACCTCAAGTTCCACAAAGGTATGAAGGGGGAGGGGAAGTAGCCCCAGCCAGAAGAAGCAGAGCAGCTCCCTCTCCCATAAATCAACCCGATCCAGCAGCAGCCCCGGGGCCTTCAGCAGGAGGTGTGATTCCTAGAAGGCGTAGACCTCCTAGGCTGCCTCCGTTAGAAGTAAAATACGGAGGGGATCCCAAAGCCTTGGGATTTTTCCTAGCTCAAGTTTGGAGCCATATGGAGGAGTATGTGGAGGATTTTCCCTCAAAAGCAGCCAAAGTGAGGTGTGTTACCAGGGCTCTGGATGGAATAGCGGCAGAGTGGATGGTGACTTTGCATAATGATAATGCTCCTCAGTTGCTGAATTATAACCTATTTATGGCTGCACTGCGGGCTAGGTTTGAGGACCCACTGGCGGAGCGCAAGGCCCGAATTAGGATGAAAACCATAAAACAGGGGCGGCGGTCTGTGGCTGATTACACCCAAGAATTTAGACAGTTAGCAGGCCATTTCCGAGGCTGGCCCCAAGAAGCCCTGATAGAAATGTTTAAAGATGGTTTAAATGAAGATGTGTACCAGAGATACACTGCTAGAAGAGACCCCAATGACTTGCAGATGTGGTACTTGCTGGCAGAAGAAGTGGAGATTGATTTAATCTGAAGTAAACGGAGGGGAGGTTATGGGTGGAGCAAGTTTTCCCCCTCTCGCCCTCAAGAGGCTCCTAAACCTCAGAAGGGAGGAGTGGCAGCAAGACCCAACCCCTCGGCCTGCTTTCGATGCGGGAAAGAAGGTCACTGGGCTGTGAACTGCAGAGTCAAGTTGGAGCCAAAGGGGGCGCCAAAGGAAGGAAAGAAACCTGAAAAGTCCCCAGCGAAGCCTCGCGAAACAGCACTAAAGTTGAAAGAGACAGCAGAGGTCGCCCCCTCCCACAGGAGAGGAATCAGAAGCCCCAGTGACCCCTGAGGAGGAGGATTTTGACTCGGAAGACGACTTCCTGGTAAGTCCAAGCGTGGGCCCTATGACCATTCCGGTGAAGTTGAGGGTACCCAATTCAGGGGTCAAAGGAGAAATGCTAGCCCTGTTAGATTCTGGGTGCACCAGGTGTATCATAAACACGGAAGTAGTGAAGAAAATGGGCCTAAACCTTTGAAGATGCCCATTTCCTTTTGCCAACTAGATGGATCAGTGGCTGGAGGTTGCCCTGAACGTTTTGTCACAGAACCTATAGACATGATCATGGGAGAGCATGATGAGACCCTGCATTTTATTGTGGTCCCTGGGATGGAGCAACCATTAATACTGGGATTGCCCTGGCTCCGAAAATGGAACCCCTAGGTTAACTGGAAAAGGGGTTGTTGCGCATATGCACAAAGCAGCGACCGGGAGAAGGGGCCAGATCTCAGCTGAAACCTGGGGGCCTAATTGAAATAGCTTCCACAGGTACTGAACCCATGAAAGATGAGGAGAAAATTCCCAAAGAGTATTGGGATTTAAAAGAAGTGTTCAGTGAGAAGGCCTCGGATGAGCTTCCGCCTCACCGGCCAACAGACTGTGCTATTGAGATTTTGCCTGGGGTGAAGCTCCCGAAACCAAAGTTGTACTCAATGACCCCACGGGAATTGGAAGAGCTAAGATTGTTTATTAATAAAAATTTGGAACGTGGTTTCATTCAACCTGCTAGACCCCGGGTAGCGGCTCCAGTGTTGTTCCGTGAAAAGAAAGATGGTTCCAAACACTTGGTGGTGGATTACAGAAATTTGAATGCTATTTCTGTGGAAAACGTGTACCCCCTTCCTTTGATGAAGGACATGTTGGCCCATTTAGCAAAGGGAAAGATCTTCATGAAGTTGGATTTGAGAGAAGCATACTACCGGATTCGAATTAAGGAAGGGGATGAGTGGAAGACCGCTTTTAACTGCCCGATGGGTTGCTTCCAATTCAACGTTCTTCCTTTTGGTTTACAAGGGGCCCCAGCTCTATTCATGCAAATGATCAATCAAGTGTTACATGAACATTTATACAGGGGGGTTCTGGTTTATCTTGATGATATCCTTATCTACATGGAGACCCTGGATGAACATGTGAAGTTAGTGCGGTCAGTTTTACAGAAACTGTGTGCCACTAAGTTGTATGCTAAATTGTCAAAGTGTGAATTCCACCAAGACAAAATTGACTATTTGGGATATCGCATTTCATCCAAAGGCATAGAGATGGATCCAGAGAAGGTGCGTGCCATTCTGGAGTGGGCTCCACCACGCACCAGAAAACAACTTCAAAGCTTTTTGGGATTTGCAAATTTTTATTGGCAATTCATCCCGACGTTTGCTAAGATAGCAATGCCCATCACAAATCTCTTGAAAACAAAAGGGGAGGGGAAGCCAAGGCCAGGAAAGCCACTGGAGTGGTCCATGGAGTGCCAAGCCGCTTTTGAAAAGCTAAAACGACTGTTTGCTGCAGAACCAGTGCTGAAACACCCGGATATGGACACTCCTTTCGTGATTCAAGCCGATGCAAGTGATGTGGCTATTGGAGCAGTATTACTTCAAATCAACGAGAAAGGGACCTTACAGCCTTCTGCGTATACCTCCCGTAAGCTGTCTGAAACAGAGAGAAGATGGGCCGTCTGGGAGAAAGAAGCTTTTGCAGTTCGTTGGGCCTTGCTGACCTGGAGACATTTCCTGGAAGGAGCAAAACACCCGTTTGAGGTATGGACTGATCATAAGAATCTGGAAGCCTTAAAAACGCCCTGGAAGCTATCCCCTAAACAAGTTCGCTGGGCCCAGTACTTCAAGCAATTCAATTTCTCATTGAAGTACATTCCAGGCGGGAAGAACTTCATGGCGGATGCTCTCTCTAGACTACCTCAATATAATAGTATGCGCCAGGGGGTGATAAGCCAAATTGTCTCAGCCAAACACCTAGCTGCCCCAGTGGTCACCAGAGCCCAAAGGAAGAACCAAGAAGTGGTTTTATCGAATGACCTCACCGAACAATTAAAAGAAGCTTTAAAACTGGACGAATGGTTCCTGGCTCATTCAAGTGACTATACAATTAGAGATGGTTTGGCTTGGGTGGGGGCCAAGTTGTATGTGCCACAGGTACTGAGGAGCCGAATACTACAACAGGCTCATGATTCTAAAGCAGCTGGCCATTTCGGATTTGTGAAGACCTTACATCTGGTTAAGCGGCAATTCTGGTGGCCTACTTTAAAGAAGGATATTGAAGCTTATGTAGCTAGCTGTCCAATTTGTGCTTCGGCAAAGAGACCTCCTGGTAAGCCAGTAGGATTGTTACAAAATGTAGCTAGACCAATGGCTCCCTGGAAGGAAATCTCTATGGACTTTATAGTAGAATTACCCGAAAGTGGTGGAAACACGGTCATCTGGGTAGTGACTGATTTGTTTTCCAAACAAGTACATTGCATACCTTGTTCCAAGATTCCCTCTGCTAAGACGCTGGCTAAACTATTTATATCACATATCTATAGGTTACATGGCATCCCGGAACGCATAATCTCTGACAGAGGGGTCCAATTTACCTCAAATTTTTGGAAAGAGTTCCTGAAGTTAATAGGCTCCGCCCAGGGGCTAAGCTCCACCCATCACCCCCAAACCAATGGGGCCTGTGAGAGGACTAACGCAGTGTTAGAACAATATCTCAGATGTTACATAAATTATCAACAAGATAACTGGTCCGAATTACTACCATTTGCCAAAGTGGCATATAACAACTCCGTACACAGCAGTACTGGATTTACTCCATTTAAAGTGGCTTCAGGACAAGATTTCATTCCCATACCTGAACTTCCTTGTGAAAAACCTAACATCCATTCGTTGGATGAATGGATAACTCAACTCCAACTTAACTGGCCAGTAACACGCAAAGCATTAGATGAGGCCCATCAAGAAATTTGCAGACAAGAAAAGATCCCCACAGAAAGAATATAAAATGGGCAACAAGGTTTTCCTGTCCACCAGATACCTGCAGACCACTCAAAAGTCAAAGAAGCTTGGTCCTAAGTACGTTGGTCCATTCACAATTGAACGGATTATAAATCCTGTAACAGTCCAGCTGAACTTACCCAAAACTCTTTGACGAATTCATCCGGTTTTCCATGTTAGTTTGCTAAAACCTGAATGTACTTCTGACTTAAGACCCATCCAGGCTGACCCTCCCATACCAATATTGACTGAAGGCGAACAACACTTTGAAGTTAAAGTAATTCTGGACTCTCGCAAATGGAGGGGTCGACTCCAGTATCTTGTAGCCTGGAAACATCGGTTTTTAACGAAACTGATGTTAAAGCCCCTAAGTTGATCAAAGCATTTCGTTCCAAGTATCCTGATAAGCCTTAGGAGTGTATTGTTTTATAATTGTTTAATGATTAATAATTGTCGTTATATTTTCTCCTCTCTCTCTTCTAGGACTGATGATTTTCCTTTTTCTAGGAGGGCCGAATGTCAGCCTTCAAGATCTTCTGCTATTGCTTTGCATCTTTTCGACTGCCATAAGTAATGGGGGGGGGGGAGGGGAGGTAGGAATAAGTTGGGGAAGTGAGCTGGAGGTGTTACATTCGTCTGTTGTATAAATGGGAGGGGGGAGCATAAAATAGACTTAGGTTTCTATTTCTCGCTTAGCTTTCTTCTCTCTGCGCAACTGCAACCCGTTATCAAAATATGCCAATGTCAACGGACAGAGGCCTTATCATCACTTGAAGATGCCACATGATCATATCCACAACTTCTAATTGGAAGTGTCATTTGAACTATTGGGGGGTGGGAACATTTCCATCACTTTCTATATGTGAATTGCGCGCCTAATTTCTCAGATTCAGAATTCTTTGGTTGCTACCACTTCACTTTCAGTAAAAGATATCTTTTCTCTAAACTAAAGAATCTAAGTATTTCTTTCCTGGATTTTGAATGGAGCTCCTCCTGACATACCAGTTCATATAGCATATATCCTTTGATTCAACTTTCAACATAACCTATATCATTTCTTTTAGACAGAGTATCTCTGCCCAGTTTGGTCACTGAAAGGTATTCCTTGACTTCAAGCCTATAAAATATTGTAATTTAATATTTCTAACAGCTATCTAGGGGTGATCTGAATGTATGTGTCTCCCTCAAAGAATATGTTCCTTCTTAACCTTCTTCTAATGTTTGCTTGTACCAATGCTTACTATCACAACCTATACCTAGTGATAGGACTTCCAAGGAAAGTAATGTAATTCTTTTGATTCCATGCTGCAAAGATAAGGAAGATGACCTTGAAGGAAACATGCAAGAACTGTTACCTAGGCAAAAAGGGTTAAAATATTTTTGGATTCAGAGAAATAAACTAACATTTGAAAACTGTTTGGGCTTCTTTAGTGACAAACCGAAATCTGTGATCATGCACGGTTTCGATCCATGCTCGCCACTGGAGTGCCCTGATCCCTCAGATTCAGGGCTGAAGCCACTCCATAGAAGTGGTGAAAAGGGACAAGACTGTCAGCTGAGAAGAGGGGAGCCACACCTCTCCTCCTCAGCTGGTCTAAACTCCCTTTCCTAAAGGCAGTGGTCAGAAATGGCCACCTCAAAGAAGAACCTGACCAGACAAGATTGAGCAGGAGGAAGACAAAGAGGAATGCAAAATAGACCAGGCTAAGCAGAGATAACATCTAAGCAAGGTATCCTGAATTTAAAAGTATTTAGAGTGTTAATTCTAAAAGATTTTTAAAGCGACAAAGAAGAGAGAAAAGGACAGGAAAAATCCCCTTTTCTATTGTTACACTGACAGTCACAATTGGCTTTGAATGTTAAAAGGAAGAAATCTAAGTAAGAAATTTGTGATAATTTACCTTGACACTAATAGGCAATTTTAACTTGAAATTAAAGTGTTAAAAGGAAAAAAAAGACTTTCTGGATACTCTAAAGCCCTTAAGAGAAGAGTGGAGGAAAAAGGGTGGAATTTGGAACTTGGAAAGAAAAATGGAGTGCCATCTGGAAATAAAAGGGATTAACAGTGAAACTTGGAAAAGACTTCCAAAGGATACATTGTAACTGAAACTTACTAAAAGTAAACTAAACAGAACCCCTGGAAAGGGAAGGTAGAAGAAAGAAACAAGAAGAAACAGCCTTGGACTACTTGGAGATTTTAAACAAAAATTTGGCTGTTGGATTTTTAATTAAAGTGAATTAGGTGGTTGTTTAAAAGTGTTTTAAAATGGCATCACTCCTTGAGGAACAAAAAATGAAACTTAAAAAACAGAAGAGGGAAGAAGATCCTTTGGCTTCATATTTCAATTTTTAGAAATGAAGATTCTGAACTATGAAAAACAACAAGAAATGCTTAAAGAACAAGAAGAAGGGCAGGACAAAGAACAAGCCATCTTTAATGATCAAACAATGCAATGTGGAGTAAAATGGAGAAAGGGGGAAAAGGAGTTAAAAGCTTAAGATTAAAGGCAACAATTAAAAAAAATTGTTTGAAAAAGAAACAACAGTAAGGAGAAGCAGAAAAGAGAATTACAGAAGGGAGAGTTAGAGAGAAAGGGGGATAAAAAAGGGGGTGAGAAAAATGGGGAAAATAAAAAAAAGAAAAGTAGTTATAAGGGATAAAAGCAGGAAATAATGGAACAGGGGAAATGTGCAAGGATTAAAGGTATTAGCTTTTTTAGAAGACACAGAGATAATGATTAAATCAATCTAAAAGTGATAATTCTGCAAGGGTACAAAAGATAGTATTGTTACAACAGAATATAATAATGAGTTAGAAATGAAATAGATGATTAAACTATAAGATAAAACTGTATGGTTATGTAATAATATGCTTAGGAATAATTAATATAATAATGAGAGAAGGGGAATAAGGTAGAAGAATTTGTAATAATAAAAATAAAGGGAAATATATTTATTGTTTTTAAAGATTGATAAAATATAATTGAAAAGAAATGTGAAAGATTTACAGTGGGATTAATACCAGTTGTTAGGATGAATTTGAGTAGAATAATTGTTTATTATTTTTATATATATTATATGATATAAAATAGATATTAGAAATTGAACATTATAATTTCACAATGTATAAACTAAATGTTTAATGAATTTTATATGACAATAATTATAAGCCTTAAAGGTGCCACACTACAATTGGCAATTATGGGGGGAATCATGCTTTTTAATGATGATGGAAGAGAATATATGAAATTGTAAACAGGAAGACGAAAGTATAAATATAATGAATAAAATGATATAGAAATCTAAGAAAAGAAATGTAATTGAATTATAAAGAAATGAGATAATTATAAAAGATGATTAAGGGAGGTAAGGGGAAAAGTAATATTGAGTAATTGAAAAAAGAGTGATAAGATTTGAAATTGAATATATAAGATGAATATGCATTTGAGATTATGTCTGTATGGAGATGTGATAACCTGGAATCATGCTGTACTCAAAAGAGGTGTTTTATTTGTTATGTTTTGTTAAAACCCAATAAAACTTTATTTAAAAAAAGAAGTGGGAGGAGGTAGATCAAACCAGACTTTCAAGATTCTGTTTTTATAGCCAATCTAAATGCAAGTAGTTTTAGCCACCTCATGAAATTGATTTCCTGGTCTGGTCTACCGACTGAAGCTAAGTCACTTTGTTATCTTCCCCTCTCCTTTACTTCTTTTATATTTACCAACACAGTCGATTTTTCATCTGCTCACATCACATGTACAAAGCATTTGAGTTTTGACAAATATCTCGGTATTATTTGGGAAATGATATATGCTGATCAAGAACAAAGATCTTTACTCCATCCTATTGTGTCATGATAATATAGATATTATACACTATTGCTGGGCATGACAAATGAATTAGCAGTGGTGGCACTATAAAAACTATCAAACTACACAGATTTAACAGAGACAAATGAGGGAACATTGTCATTTCGAGGCTTTTTGTATGTCTTCGTGTTCTTTTGTGGAAAAACCTAAGAAAAATTGGATTGAGGTATATTTTACACAAAATAATCATGTCTACACTTGAATGGTGTGGTAGCCTAGAAGTGAAAACACTTGCTTCCCACTCAGAAGATTGGAAATTCAATCCTAGGCAGAGATAGATGTTTCTATATCAGGGTGCAAAAAAGAAATATCTCCTGTGAATTCCGTGTAGGTGTCAGGAAAGGCATCCAGCCAGTAAATGCTCTGCTCCAGTGGTGGGATTCAAAATTTTTACTTCTGGTTCTGTGGGCGTGGCTTGGTGGGCATGGCTTTGTGGGTGTGGCAGAGGAAGGATATTATAAAATCTCTATTCCCTCCCCACTTCTGGGGGAAGGTTATTGCAAAATCCCATTCCCTCCACACCCCACTAACCTGCTTTCAGCTCCATTCTCCTTTGCAGGGCAACAAAAGAAGACCCAGCCAATCATCTGGGTCTTGGGAGGCAGAGAATAGATTGGGGCAGGGCCAGTCAGAGGGGGTATTTGCAAGTTCTCTGAACTACTCAAAATGTCTGCTACTGGTTCTCCAGAACTGGTCAGAACCTGCTGAATAACACCTCTGTTCTGTTCCATTCAGTTGCCCCATTACAGGGTCATAAAAAGAAGGGGGAAAAAAATAATGTCTCCATTTATCTATATGCCTTGAAGTTGGAATTTTTTTGATGGAGAAACAGCCAGAGGGCATGAAGGGCATTCCATGATTACCAGCACTTCCAACATACTTCATGGTTTATGATTCACTACCAAGACTTCTATAGTCTTTGGAAATATGTAAATGTTATAGAAGAAAGGAATCTTCCACCTACAATTGGAGACCTTCACCCCAGTCAAGGCCTAAAACAGTCCACAAATGCCTTTACAATCTTAAAATTCTAGAGTCCTTTCTACTAAATCTAGTGAACCAGGAGCTGAAGCAATGTTTTACCAAAACATTATATCAACATTAGTAGTTGACAACACTTCCAATGATTGTGCTTCTGAATTTGAATTGAATTTCTGGGATCTATTTCAAGTGTAGAAAAGGGGCCAAAGCAGGAATTAAAATAGATCATCATTCGCATAACACACTGTAATAACTCCATTAGGTTTAGTGAAGTAGTCAGCTGTTGTTTACAAATAACCCTCCAAGGTCCCTTTCTAAGGTAAAAATCTAGCTCAATACTAAATTGTTCAATTACCTGGAATGACTGTTATCACAGATTTTTTTTGTTAGGAAAAAATAAGACAGGGTATGGGGGAGGACTCAGGAAAGAAATGAGTGACCTTTATTGTGCTTTGTTTGTTTCTTCTATTTATTCTTTAAAAATGCAGTATGTAAGTAAGAAGAGCTAAAAAGTCTATTATAGCTGATGTTATACTTCAAAAATATTAAGAAATGTTCTTCCACTGTACTCTCAGAATCTCACAAAAATAATTATGGGTTGTCAAACATATTCATGTTGAAATGTTTCATTCTCTGAGGTAGTTTAAAACAAACAAATCCTTCTTCTGCATGTTATTTGCATATTTTAAATTCGACCCTTTTCTCAATCTTCTCAGTAATGTAAAAAAACAAAATCTATTTGGATACTACATTGATTACTTTTTCTCCTTCAAAAATTTTCACTTTCTTGCCAATATGCTATTTTCTCTTTTTGATTACACAAAGATATACAACCCTCCCCCCTTTGCACTGCTTATTCCCGTTCCCTTTTAGTATTAAACTGACAATGAAATTGCAATTTTAGTATAGTCAGACCATGTATAATCGACAGACTGGGTTTTATCATAGATTTTCAATTGTTATTTATTATTTTATACTAGAATTTTGAATTGTATATTTTCTCAATGTTCTGGTCTCTGGTCTATGACTGTAATAAACTGAACTGAATTATCTCTGGGATACAAAACAAAGATGTTGGTTAAATAATCTCAAATAAATATGGAACTATGGTTACTATGCAGAACCATGAAGCAAACACAAAAAGAGCACAATATACATGGGCCAATTGTAATTCCCAAAGAAAAAAATAGAATAGATCCTATGGATTGGGCAGGTAGTGATGGAAGTCTAGTCTAGAAATGAGTTGAATTATAAATGCCACTGGGATTACATGTAGAATTGTAATCCCAGTGACATCCCAGAGACTTGATGGAGATAACCTGTGAATAAAGGAGCAAAAAAAGAATAAAGAAAGAAACAAGAGTATAACTTGTGTGTGTGTGTGTGTGTATGTTTACAAAAAAACCCTATTGTTATTTAGGACTTAATTAAGAAAGATCAAATACTGGACTCACAAAACTTGTAAAGTAGGGAGAACTGGTGGAACAAATTGTGCTACTACTATGAAAAAATGGATAAAAAATAGTTTTAAAAAAGTTTTACTTGTGCGGATTGTCATAGCCTCCATCAAAGGTTTGAGTTAAAGCGAGACACATTTTAATTCATGCACCAGAATAAACCAGATCAGAGAGAGCAAGCTGCCTGAGATAACTTTGCACCTTTAAAGCCTCTTCCCCAGGCCAACCCTGTTGCTTAGCAGTTGGGTGTGACATGCTGGTGATCTGATGGTTGTGGAACTGTTAGCATTGAAGGTTCTGGGAGATAGAAAGGTTGTGTGTTTCACTATTTTGTATTGTTAAAGAATCAATTCTCAATAAATTAACCAGTAAACATGGAAAACTCTTAAAAACATCACTGGCTTCAGCAAACTTCTTTCCCAGGCAGAAGGAAATCAACAACTAGCAAATGACCTGAATGTGTTTTATTGCAGGTTTGAAAAGAAACTACAGCCACCTATCTCCACAACCCACATCTCAAACACACCAGCAACAGCCAACCCTCCTACAACTGGACCCAGTCCATTGGGCTCACAACCTCTGGTGATCACAGAAAAAGAAGTGCAAGATCTATTACACAGACAGAAGCCAGGAAAAGCACCAGGGCCAGACAAGATAACTCCTTCTTGCTTAAAAGTCTGTGCTGACCAGTTGGCCCCCATCTTCACCTGAATCTTCAATAGGTCACTAGAGATGTGCTACGTTCCTTCCTGCTTCAAACGTTCTACCATCATCCCAGTGCCAAAGAAGCCCTCCATCAAGGAAATGAATGACTACAGACCAGTTGCAGTTAACATCTGTAGTTATGAAAATCTTTGAAAGGCTTGTGCTGTCCCATCTGAAAACCATTACGGATCTGCTGTTAGATCCCATGCAGTTTGAATACCAAGCAAATAGATCAACAGATGATGCTGTTAAGATGACTCTGCATTACATCCAACAACACCCTGAATTTCCAAATACCTATGCAAGGGTCCTCTTTGTAGACTTCAATTCAGCATTCAATGCCATCATTCCAGACACTCTTCTAAGTAAATTAAACCAACTATCAGTACCTGAACACACTTGTAAGTAGATGATAGGCTTCCTAACAGACAGGAAGCAGCAGGTGAAGCTAGGCGGAATCACATCCGATACCTGTACAATCAGCATAGGCCCCTCCCAAGGCTGTGTGCTATCTCCACTTCTCTTCTCCCTATATACCAATGACTGAATCTCAAATGATCCATCTGTTAAAATACTGAAGTTTGCTGATGACACAACAGTGATTGGTCTCATTCGAAACACCGATGAATCTGCATACAGACAAGAGGTTATACAACTTGCCTTGTGGTGTAACCAGAACAGTCTGGAACTGAACACACTCAAAATCGTAGAAATGGTGGTAGACTTTAGAAGAAACCCACCTCTTACAATACTAGACAACATAGGATCAATAGTAGAGACTTTCAAATTTCTAGGTTCTACTATATCACTTGACCTAAAATAGACACCTCACATCAAAAACATCATCAAAAAAGCAAACAAAAAATGCTCTTTCTACCACCAACTCAGAAAGTTCAAACTGCCCAAGGACCTCTGATACAGTTCTACAAAAGAATTATTGAGTCTATCATCTGAATCTCCTTTATATCTGTCTTGTCTGGTTCTGCAATCCAACAGGACAGACACGGACTTCAGAGGAGAATTAGGACTGCAGAAAAAACAATTACTATCCACCTGCCTTCAATTGAGGACCTGTATACTACACGAGTCAAAAAGAGGGCTGTGAAAATATCTACAGACCCCTCACATGCCAGACATAAACTGTTTCAACTCCTTCCCTCAAAACAACTATATAGAGCACTGTACACCAAAACAACTAGACACAAAAACATTTTTTCCCAAACGCCATCACTCTGCTAAACAAATATTTCCCTCAACACTGTTCAACTATTTACAAAGTGTACACTACTATTACTGTTAATCTTCTCACCACTCCTCATCACCCATCCCGTCCCACTTGACTGTTTTCTAGTATGATTTGATTGTTGATTGTACCCTATGACTATCATTAAGTGTTGTACATTATGATTCTTGATTCTTAATGAATGTACCTTTTCTTTATGTATACTGAGAGTATTTACACCAAGACAATTTCCTTGTATGTCCAATCACACTTGGCCAATAAAGTATTCTCTTCTCTTCTCTTCTCTTCTCTTCTCTTCTCTTCTCTTCTCTT